>CAAKHB010001134.1:17566-32024 GCA_901007665.1 Aeoliscus strigatus
GTCTGACACACACACACACACACACACACACACACACACACACACACACACACACACACACACACACACACACACACACACACACACACCGCTGATGCAGCTGACCTTTTTGTTTCTTCCTCTGCAGCCGTAAAGAATGTTGATGTGAAACACAATTGTTCATCTGTGTGTGCGTGTGCGTGTGCATGTGCTCGTGGACCTGAGCTCCGCCCTCCCCCGTCTTCTTTCCTTCCTGCTCTCCACCTTCTTGTCCGAGGACGTTCCTCAGCGATCAGTGTTGCGTGGTTCCTTCAGGAGCGCCGACACGTCTGACGACAGTCTGTGACGCTGTCTCCTCCATTCCAGGTTACGCCTTCCTGCTGTTCCAGGAGGAGACGTCTGTCCAGGCTCTGATCGACGCCTGTGTGGAGGAGGACGGGAAGCTCTACCTGTGTGTGTCCAGTCCCACCATCAAAGACAAACCGGTATGCTGACAGGAAGTCAGACTGACGGCAGACGTCCCAGATTGTCACCGCGTGAAAACTGAGCTGGTTGTGATCCAGTGTGTGTGTGTGTTTGTGTGTCTGTGTGTCTCCAGGTCCAGATCCGTCCCTGGAATCTGAGCGACAGCGACTTTGTCATGGACGGATCTCAGCCATTGGATCCTCGAAAGACCATCTTTGTGGGCGGAGTCCCGCGGCCGCTCCGCGCAGGTAAAACACATCGGTAGAATGTCAGTAGAACATCAACAACATCAGGTACATAGGGTGTGTAGGGTACATAGGGTGTGTAGAGTACATAGGGTGTGTAGGGTACATAGGGTGTGTAGGGTACATAGGGTGTGTAGAGTACATAGGGTGTGTAGGGTACATAGGGTGTGTAGGGTACATAGGGTGTGTAGGGTACATAGGGTGTGTAGGGTACATAGGGTGTGTAGGGTACATAGGGTGTGTAGGGTACATAGGGTGTGTAGGGTACATAGGGTGTGTAGGGTACATAGGGTGTGTAGGGTACATAGGGTGTGTAGGGTACATAGGGTACATAGGGTGTGTAGGGTACATAGGGTGTGTAGGGTACATAGGGTGTGTAGGGTACATAGAGTGTGTAGGGTACATAGGGTGTGTAGGGGCAGTGTAGGGGAGCAGACCTCCTGTAGTTTCCAGAAAACGAGACTTCGTGGTGGAACCGACTCTTCTGATTCTCCTTCAAACGACGTCAGTAGGAACTTTTGGCCTCCTCGTTTGTTTGGGGTTAAAGGTCATCATCAGTATGAGCGCATTCCTCTGTCAACCCCACGTTCACTCACACACACTCTGAGGAGGGTTTGATCTGTCGCCGTCATCCGTCAGCTGACGCCGTGTCTCCTCCGTCCAGTGGAGCTGGCGATGATCATGGACCGGCTTTACGGAGGCGTCTGTTACGCCGGCATCGACACCGACCCAGAGCTCAAGTATCCCAAGGGTGCCGGCCGCGTGGCGTTCTCCAACCAGCAGAGCTACATCGCCGCCATCAGTGCGCGCTTCGTGCAGCTGCAGCACAACGACATTGACAAAAGGGTGAGTGAGTCGGCTCACAGAGCAGCCGGCGGCCGGGTGACCGTGGAGGTCTTCACACCTGGAATGACTGACGTGTCATGTTATGGTCTAATCAGAGAATCTTGCCCCTCCCCCCCCCGTGTGTGCTGCTCAGAAAAAATGGAACATTTCCTGAAAGCTGAGGAGTTTCATCGGTTCCTCTCCTGGTGTGAAGAAGGAGCTAGAAGGAAACGTCCATCGGTTCCTGGTAGATGACAGACAGGTTGCTGTCGTTACGGTAATCACATTCACTCTGCTGCCAGAAGCTGGTGAGTCATTACCGAAATGACAGCAAAGTGGCTGTGAAGTGAAACTTGTAAAGTTTCAGGAACCAGTGGATGTTTTTGTTTACTCCCTTAATCACAGTACTCCAGAGTATGCTAGTGCAAATTACAGCAATACTGTCTGCGTTAATGGTTCATTTATGGAAGTTAAACAGTGCCATCATACGTTGATACATTGAAATTCCTAACTCTGCATTTTCGTACCATTGAAATCAGACATTGAATTCTGATATCCAAAATCTAGCACAGATTTTTTTTTCTCCCTCTGATCAAGTGAGGCCCCGTTGTCATGTGACCTCAGTCATGGCGACCAGCTGGAGTGGCGTCTTTCCCACTCTCATGTTGAGATGCATGGGAGGTGAACTGAAGGTGGAAATGTACTGAGAACCTGAACTGACAATGGGAACAAATGTTCCCATTGTGGTGACCCACCACAGAAGAGGAAGAGAGACGCCTGTACCTTTAAGAGTGGTGTTCCGGGTTAAAGGTAGCACAGTCATGGCTGCGTGCTGTGTTGTTCCTCGTGTCCCTGTTTATTACACCTCCACAGTGGTGACCTCTTTGGCTGAACGTATGAAACGCCACAGTGATCCGGTACCCAGAACAGAATAAACAAGTCTGCTGCGTGTGGCGCATGTGATGGTTACGGCTACCGAGGTGGAGCACCGCACACTTCCCCCTTTATTTCAGTCCTGATAACTCAACGAGAGAGTGGAACCGCGACACTCCGGCTGGTCGCCATGGCTGAGGTCACATGACAACGGGGCCTGACTCGATTGGCTGGGTGTGGAATGAGACAGGGATAGATTGCTTCTGCCTGGTGGATTTAGCAGCTATTTGTACAGTACAAGTGTACTGAATCACTGTCTGAAAACTGAAGAGATGAGTGCAGCAGTGACCCTGACACGAATCATCATTCACTGAAAACGAAACTTACACTGAAAACGGGAGGGGGCGGGAGGGGGGCTGCGGTTCTGAGCAACTCTGTGAACAAATCTTTATTCTGAACGGATCCTACTGATTGAGTTCACCTGGTGCCTGTTCCTCTGTCCTGGCAGGTGGAGGTGAAGCCCTATGTCCTGGACGACCAGATGTGTGACGAGTGCCAGGGGGGGTGCTGCGGGGGCAAGTTTGCCCCGTTCTTTTGTGCCAACGTGACGTGTCTGCAGTATTACTGTGAGTTCTGCTGGGTGAGCATCCACTCCCGCGCCGGCCGCGAGTTCCACAAGCCACTGGTGAAGGAGGGAGGGGACCGGCCCAGACACGTGTCCTTTCGCTGGAGCTGAGCGAGGTGGGGGGTACTACAAGTCACACACCCCCTCCCCCTACAGCCTAAGGACTCATCACATTCACTGTGGGAAAAAATGCTTTAAATTTGCACAAAAAAATGTCAATCGGACCCACACAGGTTTGTCAGAGACGTTCAACCCCCCCTCACTCTCTCCCCCTTGATCCCCCCACCCCACACACACAAGCCACCATCTGTACACACATAGTTTATGAGCATGCACTTATTTTGAAAAGCTGTTGTTGGGAGTGACACCTACCAAAGGCATGACAACGTTCTTATCTATGACAGACTGAAATCACTGGTGGTCCAAACCTGGTTCTTACCGTCTGAAGGATGTCACAGGGGGAGGGGCCACCCCAGACAATGATGGCTACCTTTGCTGGGAGACTGGGGGCGGAGCTCTACCTGCATGTTTATGTCAATCAGGTCGCTGCATGAAAACGACGTTGTGGATTCTGTCCATTTGCACACGACAGAGTACGCAGACGCCGTCGGGTGGGACGAGGAAGCGTTTGCAGTGCTTGTATATGTGTAGTTTCAGTCAGAGTACAACTGCGATTCGCTTTAAAGCCTGAATTATGCATCTGCGTCAAATCGACGTCGTGTGAACCCTTTGAACTTGTCCGTCGCTCTATTTCGTCGTGGTGCAATTCACCCCCACACCGGTAGGGGTTCGCGTCCTTTTCCTGAGTGGTCATCGTCCTCTCTAGTTGATTTGCTTCCAGCTTTTCCGGTCACAGGGAAGAAAGGCGATGCAGGAGACTCAGGAGGAGGAGGAGGAGGAGGAGGATGATATTTTGTAGGTGCATGTCAACCATCGCCGTCGATTTGACGTGGTGGCATAACTCAGGATCGTTATCTGAATAAGCAGGTGTGTGTGTGTGTGTTGTGTGTATTTATCCAAGTAGTTTTTTACCTGCAAAGCTTGAAGTTCTGGACCTGTTCACATGTTGTTTGTGCAGTTCAAATCGGATTTGGGGGGTCGGGGGCAAGCTACACTGGTTTTATCACTTTTGGGGTCACAGGTTGTTGTCCTATTGTGTTTGTTTGGGGCGGGGCGGGGGTGTGTATGAGATGCGACATGTGTTTCATACAGACAGTTGTGTGTGTGTCTGACAAGATCTTTTACCTCAATTTTGAAATCTACTGGGAGAGAAACGTCTATTTTCTAAGTGAGTTTATTCAAATGACAAATGTATTAATTTAATTCAGAAATGATTGCACAGGTCGGTTCATTTATGCTTCTTTGATTTTTATTTTAAGAATTTCTTTTTTGAAGAGACAACCGATAGGAACGGTGGGGGCGTCAGTTGAGCGTCACACAGGTCAGGTTGAAGGAGCAACAAGGAGTCAGGTGCTCGGAGAGACGACGTTCCCACGTTTGTCTGTTTGGAGTCATTTACTGTGTCAACATGAAACTGAATCTGTTGATTTTTTCTTCAGAGACTTTTTAAAAACTTTATTCGTCTTCTGTTTCCTAACAGTATGTGCTCCTTTTATGTTGGAAAGAAAGACTCATGACTTGTGAGCATGTTTGTTGTGAGGTCCAGAATGTTCCAGTGTTTTCACCTATCAAGAGCCCCGGAGCCCCCAGAGGTGCATCAATAGACGGAGGCCTTCCCCTCACGCAGACTTGAACGAGGTTCACATCCTCGACTCTGTTGTAACGTGCAATACTGTTTGTAGAAAAGAAGAAAACCGAGTCATAAATCTTCACTGCAGCATTTTCTACTGGGTGTTTACTCATCCTGCTAGAACCTTCCAGTAGTGATGTAGCCTTTGTACTGAGAAATCCAACAGTTTTGCTAAAGAGAAAAAAAAATGCATTGACGCATATTTACTTTTTCATATTTTTCTTCACAGATTTTTTTTCTCAACTGTCATTTGTGGGGGAGATGTTCATATCTGGTCATGAATATTATTTTTTATTTTTATGTGCAATAAATAGGTTTTATGCTAATTATTTTCCCATTTCCATTTTTGAAGCAGTGTGTGTGTGTGTGAATGAGTGAGAACAGCAGGCTGATGTTCAATGATTCAAAGAAGAAACAAATCAACATGTCTTGTTGGGTTCAATCGTAGGGAACTGGACTTGTAGTTTACTTGAAGAAACTTCTCTGATGAGTGGAGAAACATCTTCAAGTAAACTACAAGTCCAGATGTCTACGATTGAACCCAGAAGACAACAGGACCTGGAGGACTGAGAACCTTCACAGACAAATTAACATGGCAGATGGAGCCAACCGGTTGGATCTGCTGAACCAGCTGGAGATGGTTCCAGAACGTCAGACTCTTGTTTTTACAAACATCCTCTCAAACCCTGTCCCAGTCACCACGCCCCCAGTCTGGCAGCAGCTCCTACCTGACTCACTAACCAACCAAACGGTTCTGACTTTGATTCTCTGGATGTCGTCGACTCACACGTCTGCAGCTCAGTCTTTGTTCCCACTTTCACTTCTTCTGTGCAAATAAGCAAAAGATGATTGAACACAGCAGCTGGCACTCTGACACTGTGGGACCTTCTGACATTTGGGCTGAAGACGCTTCAGGTCACTCAACCCCCAGATTGTTTCATCCCACAACTAACAAAACTGCAGTTTTCAATTTGATTTTAAACAGAACTCAGTAAACGTGACTCCTCTGAAACCTCCTGTCTGCGCGTTCCAACATAAGAAAAGTGCAAACTGAAGTTCCAGCATCAGGGACGGACAATCACACCCTCTGCTGGCCGCTCACCCACACAAACACCGTGGAGCTCAAAGGTTTGTAGAATTTATTCCAATTCCACCATCGTTAACAAAAAGCAGCAACTACTGAAATATGTACAGGTGTTTTTTTTTTTCTTTAAAATACTTGAGTCGTTTGAGGAGCCAGTTTCAACCCTCAGAGTTCAGTCAGGTGCAGGAGTGTTTCAGCCATGCACAGCGTCCCGATCCCTCAGCACGGCCCGGTGCGGACGGGACATCCTGGGGCTGGAAGAGGAGTGAGCGCTGGCGCCACCTGGAGGATGGGAGGTGTGTCCGAGCAGCTCCTGAGCATCTCCAGACGCCACGCGCGCCATTTTCCCTTTTTGGAACAAAAAGGTTTGGACGCAGCCGTCTAAGGCGTTGATGCGTGTGACTGCAGCGTTCTTAAGACTGTGTGTGTGTGTGTGAGAGGATCTGAAGGGTAAAGTGCTGCTGTCCCTGCTGGGAACAGGTCGTCAGGGAGTGAGGAGGTTTGATCAGCTTACGTTGGTAGAAGTTATTGCTCTGGACCGACACTCTCATGGCTCCTTGGAGTCATCTCATCCCACTGAAGAACCTATGTGGGGTTCAGATTCTGACGTGTGTGTGTGTGTGTTACTGCAGGGAGTGCATGAAGCTGTCCAGGTTGTACTCGGTGTCGTACTGCTGCTGGTCCCAAAGTTCTCCCAGCCCGTCCAGCACCGACTTCATGGAGCTTTTCCCTGAGGTGGACTGGGGCTGCTCGCCCTTCTCCACCTTCTCGTCCTACAAACACAACACACCATCAGCTGAGGTCAGGGCGCTGACCTGACTCAGGAGCTGTGACGTTGTCTCCGTGTGGACGTGGCCTCTGACAACGTCAATCTAAGCTCTGTCTGGTCTGGACCTTTGGTCCGTATGACTCCTGTCCTGATTCACACCTGATTTCAACCAGCAGCTCGTTATCTTCTACAAAACGTCAGTGACTGATTCAGTCGGTGTGTTGGAGCAGTTTGACGTCTGACAGGAAACCCCACACGGACGTCCGGTGTCCTCACAAAACCAGACTGAGCGTGTGCGTGTGTGCGTGCTCACCCTGTCGAGCGTGAAGAGGTTGAGCAGCTGGTCCGTGCCCATGCTCTGCAGACTGGCGTTCTCCTGGCTGATGATGGTGTTAGCGATGCTCATCTTGAACTTCTGAAGGCCCATGATCTTCTCTTCCAGAGTTCCTCGTGTGATCAGTCTGTACACGTTCACCACCCGTTTCTACGCAGCACGAACACACGTCATCAGCAGACGCCTTCACGGCCGTTGTCGCCGACGACCGGAGCACAGCGGTACCTGTCCGATCCTGTGGGCGCGGTCCATGGCCTGCAGGTCCCTCATGGGGTTCCAGTCGTGTTCCACGAACACCACGGTGTCTGCGCCCGTCAGGTTCAGACCCAGACCGCCCACGTGGGTGGTGAGCAGCAGCACGTCGATGGACGGGTCGTTGTTGAACCTGAGCGACAAGCAGAGACCGTCAGACGGGGAGGGGCTGCTGCCGGCGGGCCGACCGGAGGCTCGTCGCACCTGGAGACGATGGCGTGTCGCTGGCCCGCCGGCACGCTCCCGTCCAGCCTCAGGTAGGTGACGGAGGACAGTTTGGGTTTCAGGAGGTCCTGCTCCACGATGTCCAGCATGCTCTTCAGCTGGCAGAAGATGAGCACACGGTGCTGCGCCACGACTGCCTCGGTGGCGCCCTCTGAGCCGCCGCCGAGACCACAATCCAGGAGCAGCTGGGGACGAGACAGTGTGTTGACCTTTAACCCCTCAGTCTCACCACGATGCAATCATCCAGCACGGATCAGGTACTGTAGTAGTAGGAGTACTGTACTTATGTGAGTGTATCATCAGTATCATCACAGCCTACTCATCTGTGTTGTATCACACACATACAGAATGTTTTCAAAGTTTATTGTCAAACATACTCTATGTGTGTGTGACAAACAGACCCCCCCACACACACACACACGGTGCAAACGGTACATTTGACAATGAAGGGGACTTAGTTACACTTCATTACGGTAACGACAGCAACATGGCTGCTGTCAACAGGAACCAGAGGACTGCTGCTTCTTCACACCCGGGAGAGGAACGGACGGGTTCTGATCCAAAGTGACCTGACATGAACGAACTGTGACGTCAGGGGGGGTAGAGGGTGAAAACGGTCCACAGTCCGTTTCCTTCTCTTTCCTGTAAAGATCTCCTGCATCTTCAAAGACCAAGAGGTGCCGTCAGCCCGTTACCTGCTTCAGCGCCGACAGTTTGGGTGCATGCTGAACGTCCCGTAGACTCGAGTTCTGAGCGGCCAGCTGTTCCGTGATGCGTTTCGACTCGGGGTGCTGCGGCGTCAGGACCAAACTTGGGTGGTTGCACAGCTTCCGCAGGTACTGCAGGGCCTGTGGAGGTCATGGGAGCAGGTGCTGAGACACTTCCCCCTCAACAGAGGCTTACAGGAGGAACAGCAGTCGTGTACCTGGAAGACATGACCGGTGGCCTTCAGCTTGGGTTTCTCCTCCTCTTCGGACGATACCACGGAGATGCTGTCGTCCACGCTGGCCTTGGCTCGGGACTTTGCAAAGTCTTCATACAGCTGAACCTGCACGGAGAGAACCACAGCTTGTTCTGGTGATCGACTCCGCTCCGAACATGTCCAACAGATCCTGAAAGCTGACAGGTTGCACTTCATAGACAAGTCGCTGTCATTACGGTAACCATCTGTTGGCAACAGAGTGAATGGGATTACCGTAATGACAGTGACTGTTGTCAACTTTGTTTTCTAATCATCCCACAGCACCAATGTAGCACCCAGGATATGCTGGCGTTAAAGGGTTAATACGTAGAAAACAGTCCAGTACCTGCAGAGGACTTAAGTTACAGTAATAGTCCTGAATGATTTTAGGAGGAAGGTCCTGGAGGACGTCCTCCTTCATCCTCCTCAGGAGGAAGGGCAACACCTGCCGATGCAGCGCCTCCATCGCCAGGACACCTGAGGGGAGCGTCACATTCATGTGTTCATACAGCCAGGGTCACAAAGTGAAAGCCATTCGGTCAGTGTGTGTGTGTGTGTCGGACACACCTGCCTCCTGCTCCCGTGAGGAACTCTTGGCATCGCGGCTGGCCAGGATGGGTTTCCCATAGCGAGCGGCGAACTGGCGCTCTGTTCCGAGGAAGCCCGGCATGAGGAAGTCAAAGAGCGACCAGAGCTCCAGGACGTTGTTCTGGGGATAGGAGGTGGACACCACACGTCATGAAACGTTTCACACGGCGGCGGCACCGGCAACTCACCTGGATAGGCGTTCCTGACAGAATGACTCTGAAGTTGGCTGCCAGCTGCTTAATGGCTTTGGACAGTTTGGTTTTGCCGTTCTTGATGACGTGACCCTCGTCCAGGATGCAGTAATTGAATTTGATATTTCTGCAAAAGGGAAGAAAATGACAGCCGCCGCACAACAGAAACCACTCGATTCAAATGTTACTCACTTAAAGAAGTCTATGTCGTTTCGTACAACGTCGTACGAGGCGACGACCAGATTGTGTTTCTTCACTTGGTGCTGCAACCTGCAAAGAACCGCTCGTCAGATTCAAACCATCTGGTCAAACGCCAGCCATGGCTCGGGGTCGGATGCGTACCGCATGCGCTCCAGCGGCGGCCCCGTGTAGTGCAGAGGGTTGAGGAACTCTTTGCTGCAGAACTTGCCCACCTCGTCCACCCAGTGCCCGGTCAGCGTGGGCGGACACACCACCAGAGACGGCAGCGGGCTGCAGTCCGCCGCCTTCGTCTTGGCGTATTCCTGCGCCCTGGGTAAGAACCACGTGGGTTAACAGAGATAACGTATAAAAAAACAACTTAGAATTTCCTTGTGAGGAACGACGTTCATGTGTGTAACAGTTTACACACAGGACGCTGTGGAGCAAACACACCAAACACACTGTACCTGAGGTAGTGATCTCCTGCCAGAATGCAGATCGACTGCAGCGTCTTGCCGAGGCCCATGTCGTCACAGAGGATCCCGTGCAGCTTGTATTTGTTCAAGAAGGACAACCAGTTGACTCCGTCCTGTCAGATCACCACCAGACTCTTCAGTGAGTGTGACAGGTCACAGGGGTCCTTCTAATGTCTAGATGGTGTTTAACAGCCCCAATATACTGAAACAGAACGTATGCGGAGCGGACTCACACCCACAACATTTTACGACCGTGGACTCTGCTCCACGTACAGCAGCAGAGCAGCCCCTGACACATGATAGGACAATGGAGGGTTTCACAGACACTTCACAGGAAACTACAACGTGTCGATGCTCTCAACGATGAAAGTCTACACCGAGTCCGCTCCGCTCACAATATGCCGGGGTCTGGGAACTCAACACCCTGGTGTTACATTCTCACCAGCATACTTTGGAATACGGCCATTACTACGACTATTTGGGAACAGAAAAACAAAACCAAGGTCCCCCTTGAGAACGTCAGTCTGTCACCTGGAGATGTTCAGAGCCAGATGAATTTTAGACAACTGACTCTGTACCTGAGGGTTGACCTGAACTAACCTGTCACGGTTCATGACAACGCAGCAGCAGGCCTGAGACCATTCCATCTGCAGTGATCTCACAGCAACTACACATGACGACAGGTGGTGAAATTCACCTTTTTTACAATGAGAATGCACTGACAACCTGGTGACATGCTGCCCCCTGCTGGTCTGGAGTGTAAACTGAAACATTAGCTTGTGTAGCTGTGAAACACATTGGCATGTTGAAAAGGTCAAACACCTGCTGGTACTTCCTGAGCTCAGCCTTTATAGGCACAGGGATGTTGTAGTTCTCCAGCTTTCTGCCATCCAGCAGTTGCTCCAGGAAGTGGCGTTCTCTGGCTTTCTGGTGGATCAGGTCAGCAGACATGGCAGGAGGGTCTGGTATACCGGCCTGGGAAACCAGAGGAAGCAAACCACTCAACAATCTGTGTGTGTGTGTGTGTGTGTGGCTGAGTGTGTGTGTGTACCTCCAGCGGCAGCAGGCGGATGAGCGTGGCGAAGCACTGTGTGGCCATGAAACGGATGCTGTCACTGGGGTCACTCATGCGGCCCAAAACCGGCACGACGAGCAGCACAATGTAGGGGACGATGTCGACATCTAGCTGCTCCATAACACCTGGTAGGGGTTGTCAAGGACCATTTCATCCAGAAACAAAAACACACTTTTTTTCATCATTTCAACAACTGAGGAAACAGCAACGTGTGAAGGCTACAGGCCAAAGCCTCGATGGCCCCCTCTTGTTTGGTGCAGTCGTCGATAGCAGCTAACCATGGTAACACGCACTCCAGGAACTTGTTCATGGTCTCCAGCGTGGCGATCTTGCTGAGCACACCAACGCATCGCGCAGCAACGTGACGCACCGCCGTGTAAGGATGCTGCAGGCAGGTGAACAAACGAGGAAGCTGCTCCAGGAGCTGAAACCCACGAGAAGCAGAGGCGCTCAGTTGATGCAGGAACAACAGAGTTGGTCTTGGTGGCTGAAGCGTACCAACGGTTTGAGCTCGTGAGCCATTGCTCCAGCCATGACTTCCAGAACTTGTAGAGAGTTGACCAGTTCCTGAGCGGCAGCGTCTCCTCTGTCCAATTGAGTCTGTCTGTCTACAACACATCAAGAGCTTCAGTCAATGTCAAACTTCCGTACGGGTCCTGTCCTGTTGGAAACAGCTAACTTGAACACAACGTGCTAGCTGAGGTCGACCTCATCGAACCCCAACCCTGGAAGTCTCCTCACCAATGGTCTGACTCTCATTTACCGCCGTCCTCAGAGGGCCCACCGTGCTCTCCCACAGGTACGGCAGAGACGTGTTGAGGTCCGCGCCAAAGTGTCGGGCCACAGTGGTCAGGGAGAATTCCGCCCCCCTCCGCTGAATCAGAAACGGTTTCTTGCTCTACGAGGAAAACGAGTGTAAAACAACAACTCCTTCTCCAGGTGGGGTCAACATCAGCGCAGCCTTCAGAGGTGTCGGTACCTCATCGTTATCTGTGCTGATGGTGCTGCCGGGGGGGAGCTCTGTGGTGGGAGCTTTGGGGGCTTTGGGGACGGGGCCTCTCTTGCTGGTGACTGCAAACGCTGCCCTCTGGTGGCGGTACAGCGTGATGATCCCTCGAGTTTTGTTGACCATGTGATGCATGCCATCTTTTTCTAGCCCACTGCCTGCTGATGCGCAAAAACAAACAAAAAAAAAAAAAAAAACAGTGACTGGATAAAAACACGCTGGCATCAGCATGACACACAAAACTACAGCCGTTTAGAACCTTTAGCGCTGTCCTGCACCAGCGGCACAGGACAAGCAGACGAGGGGGTGACGGAGGAGTCTGCACAGGCGGAGGCGCAGAGGTTTTTGGTGATCTTGGGGTTGGGGCACGGGGAGCGCGGCACACACTGCTGCAGCAGCTTGGCGATGAATGACGCAGCGTAACCCTGAACGAGGGCGTTTTCCTCCCGCTTGATCACCTCCATCAGAGGCCGGATCAGCGGGTTGAGCTTGTCAGGAAGCACCTGCAGGTTGATGACGGCGCAGGCAGCGAACATGTGGACACGCAGGTGCAGCTGCTGCCACTCACTGCTGGTCTCCACCACTGTCGCTTGAGACTGCTGCCGTTTGCTGTCCAACACCTGCCACTGCTTCGCCTTCTTATTCAGACCTGCTGTCGACTCCGTGAAGATGCTGGTTACCTGGAGAACGAGCAGAGGGGGAGAGGGACAGACTGGGATGACACCGACTGGCCCCACAAAGCCACTTGTTATAAAGAACTGCTGGAAAACCCTGAACGCGTCACCGACATCCCCCCCTGTGCTTCATGGGCACAAACATACTTTGGAGTACCGTAAATACATGGCGGTTCCTGAAAGGTGTCACTCTGTTCCTCTACCTGGAATGAAGAAGGAGCTGGAAGGATGAATAGAATGGAATGTGATGCTGGAATGGTCAGTTCCTGAACATTGACAACAGCCATGTTGCTGTCATTATCCCATTCACTCTGTTGCCAGAAGCCGGCGAGTCATTACCGTAATGACAGTGAATTGACCGGGATGTGACAGAGAACCAAGTGACACTTCTCCGCTTTCAGATGTTTTCTGATAGCACAAGTTGTCGCGTAATTACGGTACTCCAAAGTATGATAGCGGCAATGTATCGATACCGCTGGTGTTTAAGGGTTAACGTGAGTAACAACACTGTGTACAGTCATTCGAGACTGCCCTGTTCCTCATGGAGGGGACAAAAGACTTCAGTGTTCTCGGTAAAGTTCACAGCAGCAGTGAGTGCTGAGTCCTCCTACCAGCTCGTTGGCTTGGTCGATGGTGAACACACTACAGTTGAGGCGATCCTGAAGGTCTATGTTGGCATCGGCCAGCAGGGCCATGAGCTGCTTGCACTCGTTCTGCATGCGTGTGAAGGGGATCGCAATCTCATCGTAGTAGAGATGCTCCGACAGAATAGACAGAAGGCGTGGTTGGACCATGGCCGACACCACCTGGCAGTCCTGACCAGGGAACACAGGGCATCTGAATGTTAGTAGGAGTTGTTCCACCACAGACACAGTAACTCCAGTAGCGCCTCACCTTCTGCAGGGCAGCCCACTCACACAGCACCAGGGCCACAGCGATGCGCTGCAGGGCCGACTTGGAATTGAGGTGGAAGAGCAACAGCTGCCCCAGTGACTCAGCGGGTCGGATCTCCTGAGATGCAGCGTTGAGCTGAGGGTCACAGATGCATCTACACAGAGCCCCCAGCAGTCTGCATAGACCGGACATAGAAAGCAGCAGAGGTTAGCTGCAACACGTAAAAACACAAACGTCTAACACAAAGGTCTGGTGCTCCTTCACTACACTACAGATACAAACACAACTCACTTTGCACACATGAGACGGGCACGAACCACCACATAGTCCCTGGTCACTGGATCGTCGGACACCGTCTCAGCACCGGCGATGTACTCCTGGACTGTTTCCTTGACCTGATTGGTTCCCTGGCGCACCTTCGCACCGGCCTTGTCCTGTCACACCAGGGGAACAAGTCAGTGTATCATTCACTTTCTTCAGGTTCTTTCACACAAAACTTGTTTCCTGTGTACTATCATCACAGACTCAGGGGTTAAGGGCTGGGGGGGTTGTGTGCATTCAGGGATATTGAGACTCATGTCCAAGGATCTTTGCAACACTATGGGTCACAGAATATGGAGATGAACCACTGTACACCTTTTTGTGATGAAAACACATCATTCAGGCTGAGAAGTGACAAACAGTGCCAGGGACTGGGGGACAACCTTGCAGCGAGCCTTCACTTCCAGCAGCATGTTTAGGTCGATGGGAATGTGCGACGCCTGCATCATGAGACAGAGCCAGGCGCCCATCCAGGGACAGCTGGCTGCGACCACGTACTGGTGGGGGGCCTGACACAGCAGCTCCATCCACACCTGAAGGACATCGGGGAATCGGAACGTCACACACACACACACACACACACACACACACACACACACACACACACACACACACACACACACACACACACACACACACACACACACACAAAACAGGGTGTGTAGG
>CAAKHB010001134.1:32044-56436 GCA_901007665.1 Aeoliscus strigatus
GTGGGGAATTCAACTTTTTTTTCCATAGTGCACATCATGCAACAAACCTTCTGGATCAGCTCAAGGATTTCCTCGTTACTTTCCAGGATGCAGGACTGGAAGATGTGCCGTAACATGTCTTGGAGGATGGGGTTGATCCACACGGCACACTTCTGTCAGTTAAAACACACACAAACTGGCTGTGAAGGAAAATGACAAAAACCCACTGAGCCGACAGCTGATGAAACCAGTCTCACCCGCTCCGCTTTAGAGAGGAGTGTGAAAAGAGTTTCCAGCGCCGCCCGTCTCACCGACGATATAGTGTGTCTCAGGAACGGCCACACCCGGGGGACCAGGACCGTTAATGACTGCTGCATACTGGAGGAACCAGGAAATGGATGAAATACTTCCTCACTAAAAGATGCAACGTCTCAAGATCAGTTTACCAGATATCACATGAATTGGAGTACATCCACCCCCCCACACACACACAAAAAAAACCAAAACTATTTCAGCTGAGAGCTTTTCAGCACATAAAGTGTCCAACTCTCCTCCATATTAGATCTTTAATGACAATTATCTGTTCTCATGTCAGGAGATGTGTCTCACAGCCTCTCATCACTGACCGACCACATCATTTATCATCTGATGACTGTGACGGACACCCACCTGCTCTGTCTGACTTGCGGGTAGGTGAGCAGAGAGGACAGTAACGTCATGATGCTGTTGGTGGAAGCAGTGAGGTCGTCCAGATCCAAAAGAGCGTCCCATAACGTGTTGACAATGAACGGTATCTGACAAACAGTTTCACAACTGATTCAGCAACCTGTGTGTGTGTGTGTGTCAAACAGTAGATGCGACTGACTCCAAGCTGTCTAGAAATGATGCGTCGTACCATTTGACTGCTGTTTGCTCAGCTCCATGTGTTCACACTTGAAACAATAATTACATTCACCCATTGACACTTGTGTTGGGCAGAAGCTGCTCACACATTCACACTGATGATGCAGCATCAGCCACAATTGGAGGTTCTCGCTGGACGAGCTGCTCCACGTCCTCAGCCACATCCGCCTCAGAACGGAACAATAAAACACCCGATGGACTTCCACCGTGTTGGTGTGGTGTGTGTAGTGCGTCTGCTCTGGACTCATCGTATTTGGGGAGGGGAAACAGAACTGAGACCGTTCAAAACTGGTCAGTTTTGCAGGTTCTGTCTGTGTGTGACTCACGTGTTCAGAACTGTTCATCTCATCTATAGTGGACTGACGGCGTCTGAACGTTCTTCTCAGTGGTCACTGTGTTGGTATTGGCCAAGAGACTCGTAACCCCTTGCTCACCTTGTTGGGCAGTAACTGCACCAAGCCGTCCACCACGGGGATCAGAGCCGCAGCTGCCACAGCTCTGACATCATCATCCAGGTCCTGGAGGCCCACGGTGATGGCAGGGAGCAGCCGCGGCAGCAGAACAGAGATCAGGTCCTAAGACACAGGGGAGCAGGGGAGGTCAGGTCGGGACACATGTACCCAACGACACTGACGACATGCAGTACCTGTCGGACAGCGAGCGCGTATTTGATCCCTAGCAGGCCCCCGTGACGGACCTCCCATTGGTCTTCGTTCAGGAGCTTCAGCAGGACATCGACAGTCATCGAGACGCCCGTTTCATTCATGTAGCGAAGAGCCACGCCAAGAGTCTGGGCACACGTCTCCCTGACCGGAGCCACCACCTGGCAGACGGAGGAGGCACGAGAAGTTCAAACATGGAGCTTGTAGCATTTGGCTTGAGTCGTTTGTGGTTCAACATGTCCAATTCTGGTGAAGTCACAGTCTGAAATACTGCATTTAGATCCACCTGCTACTCTTCATGGATTCTTTACTTCTGAGATGACTCACGCCACCTTTGACACAACTAATACAATGTGCATGACGGATCATCTCTGACAGCCGTCGAGGAAGAAAAGCTGCTTCCTCCAGATCGGTATCAGTGTGTCACTGAAGGGTTGTTCTTACCTTTGACAGGGACACGTGTTAAAACCATGTCAGGATGAGGACGAGGTGAATATACACACAGATCATCATCATTTCACAATAGTAGAGGATACTCAGCCCTGACCTCATCAGACACAAAGTCCCCAAAGCGGTCCAGGGCGAACACACACAGCAGACGGATGATCAGGTCTTCGATCCACTCCTGGTGCTGCCGTTGCATCTGGAATCAAAGCACAAGTCAGACGACTTGACACAGAAACATGACGCACTCACACGGGATGAGTCAGACCTGCTGTGGGCTACTTCCTACTAGTTTACCCCCTCCGGCACCGTGGGACTTGAGGATTTCTCGAAGACCTGTGCCGGCTCCGTGACGGATCTATAAATAGTAACAGACTGGTCATAAACTTCACTTCTTCATTTGCAGGATTTATTGTGTTCTTATTTGAAGTGATGGAGGCGGACACCATCAATTCTGTTAGAGGATTCAGATCAAATTTAGTAACTACACTGGGTTGTTTTTTTTACCTCCCATGAAGGATTGAAAAGGTCGTTGCACAGCTCCTCACAGAAACTCTCCAGAGGCCACTCATGCATCTGAAGGAAACGTTTGACTTACGTGATCACAGGGTTCAGGAGTTGATGAATGAACTGAGCTCGGTGTCCGTACCTCCTCGATCAGACTGGAGTGATCTGCTACTTTGTTGATTAAGACTTTATGATCGGTAGTCGGTTGGTCGATTACTACGCTGCTGGTTTTTCTCCGTTTCTCTTCAGGTTCACCTTCAAAACTGTCGTTGCTACATGAAAGAGATCAAAGTCGATCACTTCACTGCTCCAACAAAACAACTGGGTTGTTCATATCTGACCAACATCGACAAACATGTCAGCGTGTTTATCGGGATCAGAGCAGGTCCACATGCCTTCTCATAGCCGTGCACTTGTCTACATGTGAGTTCACACACCAAATGCTCCACATGCATCGTCTCACCTCTTTTCGTTGGGATCCATGTCTCTGGATTTCTGTTTTGCTACTAGCTTGGCCATCCTTTTCGCCTTGTTCTTCTGACGACTGCTCATTCCCGGACGAAACTCTGAGTCGATCAACTCGGCAGCTTGAATGGGCTGAAACAGTGGAGTGTGAGTTTCAGTTTAAGATCTAATCAAAACATGCACAGCCGCTGGAGCAAATGAAGTTTGGTCGAGAATCGACGCTATCGTCTCCAATGGACAAAGGCCTTTTCGAGCACATCTTGTTTTATTTCATAAAGGTGTGAGATGAACAGGGTGGTAAGTGACAGGAGCCATCTGACTCGTATCATACTGGTATTTCTGGTACATTTGATTTCCCCAAATATAAAGAGTCAGTGTTCAACCGTCATACCACAGAGACAGAACTAACCATCCAACTTAGATATGAGACAGACGAGACGCCGCCAACAAGATCCAAGACAGAACCTCAACGCACCACGGGCTTTCCTACGCTGACAGTCACTAAAGCTGTGGGAACACACGTGCTGCTCAGAGTCGCTATCCAGCACTTGGATGAATAACATGATGGCAGTCACACTGACGAATCAACGCTGCAGAGCTGCAACCCCCCCCCCCACCGAAAATGTTAGGTGAAATCTCTGCATGTAAAGTGCACTAAATGCACACAGGGTTACACAACAAACATGTAATAATTGTCCTGAACTCTGTTTGTCTACAATAGGAGCACATCTGATAAAACAGGAGAGGTTTGTCACTTGCTTCTTTCCACAAAGACAAAAGGACATATGAAGCACAGAGGTAGAACTAACACCCAGCGTGTGGTTACGGGAACTGGATTCTTCTGCTGCCTTGCTCCCATGGGCTCTAGGTCCGGTGGGCTGACAGGTGTAGTCGAGGTCCTCATCGTTAAACAGTTCCTCCGTGTCCATGCCGATAGCAGCTCCGATGTCCAGACCCAACTTCTTCTGAAGGAGCTTCCTCTGGCAGGCCAGACGCTCCTTAGGGTCCATCTCAGCTAAGAGGAGACAAGAGGTGGCGAGCTGACGGCAGTGATAGGTGTAGGATAAACACAGCTAGGTATTCTGTGAAACAACAGACCTGTTTTGTCATCCTGGAGCTCAAACTCAGCCCCAGCAGATCCCAGCAGAGATGCTCCATGTTTGAGGAGGCGAGAAATGTCAAAGTGGTAGAAACTCAGACGATCACAGGAGGAATCCTCCGGAGAGAAGTCTTCAGAAGATTCTACAGACACAATCAGGAAGCTCATGAAAGTGCAAAAGTGTAACATGCTCGACATTGATTTCAAGTGATCCAGTTTGACACCGTTTCACACAAGAACTCACCTTGTTTGGGAGTCGGAGCTGGATTCCACTGTGGAATATTCTTCACAATGGCCTCTACAGCTTGGCCCGCTGCTATACGAGTGTCCCAGTTAGGACTCCTTAGGTAGGTCAAGACCTGGAAATTGAGAAAATAGCAGGGCTGGGTAATATATCAATAATGTAAAAATATATCCACATATTTTTAAATGAGATATGTAATCAGACCACATCGCATTTATCCATAGAGTTCAAATTTGCGCTGTGATTCGCTCCAGTCAAGCTGCTGAGCCGGAGGTCTCTGCAGAGGGGCAGGAACGGACCCCACTTTAAAACTGTCAAAATGTCACACAGACCATGTAGAACATGGAGGAGATGGTGAAGTTTGTCCATTTTTATAACAGAAAGAGCGAGAGCAGAGACGGAGGACACTATCGCCCACGCAAAACTCCACTGTGCTGTGGCCTCCACGTCCAGCTCTGATAATAAAACGTTCTAACAGACAAAAATCACACAAAGGTCTGTTCTTCATTCATGAACCACAGTGTGTGTTTGACACATCAGACATGTTCAATGAAAACACGACAAGGAATGAAGAACTGAATCTATCGCTGGGAGAACTGCCAGTAGATTCCTGTGTGGAAGGTTATGCTTGGGACGGCCCTCTGTCTATATTGACCAATCAGAGGCTGGCATTCTGTGTACCAGGTTCTATCACCTGTGGAAACATACAAAAGCAGGGAAAAAAGGATATTGGACTTCTCTCATATTACATTTATTTCAGAAAAAGATTGGCCTATTTTAGGCTATTTTACCTGTGATATTTTTTATTTAAATGTGGATCTTATGGAGCTTTGACTTAAAAAGACTAAGGAAAAAGAAAAAGAAAGGTGGTCCTGTTGTTACACAGTATTTATGTAAAATTTCTAGTAGTTGAACAGCTGAGCGCTTGTCCAAACCCGTTTATTATTCATTCATGTCATTTTGCAACAGTTCCTTGAAATAGACAGGAAAACTACTTGGGACACGTCATATTTGGCTTTGATGTTGACTGAACTTTTTCGCTCACTTTGCGGAAAAAAATATTGAGGTGTATATTGTATGTCGATATTCATCTTAAATATTTCGGGATATGACTTTTGGTCCATATCACCCCTCCCTAGAAAAGAGACAAAAGTAAACGTTTTTTGATAGTGTCAGTTCAATTAATATTCGGTAATACACTTGTAATTCACGTCTGCCTGCCAAAGGTGGTCAATTCTGGCCAAAGTTTACATTTTTGGAAAATCACACCCACCTTGGACAGAAGGTTATTCAGTTCATGTTGGTGGAGTCGGACCACTTCTCCAAGCTGCTGGGCAGCAGCTTTCCTGGTCACAGGCGTTGTTCCAGTGTCAAGCAGAATAAACAAGCGATCAAGTCTTGAGAAAGGACACAAAAATCATAATAAATGAGTAAAGGATAAATAAAGTGATGTAAAACACTTTGTGCACACAGCTATAGGAATCATACCACTTCCTGTTTTCTGGTTTTAGCTGAACTTTTCACAGAGCTTCAGACAGAATCAGAGTGAGAACACATCAGATAAATCTATGTCCATTCATTTGATCTTTGCATCCAGGTTCACAAAATCAGACAATTATGTAATAACTAATTGACATTCTTACATTGTTTACAAGGACACATGGAACTGTTGAGTGCACCAGCAGTGGATACGTCTGCCCACCAGGGTGTTAGCAGGCTAATAATAAAGTGGACTGGATTAGATGTACAGGTACTTAGGCCAGGTACAGCTAAAGCTCAGAGCTCTAATACATATGGATCAACTCAGCTGAGGAGATGAACCACTGTCACACACAAGGAGGAAACGTCCGGTATCACCTCCACCGACCAGTGCGACTTTAGTTCACAGCATGTCAGTGGCAGATGCTAACAGCTAGTCTTCACTGTCAGATTATCCTGCAGGGTTTTCCTGCTCCAGCACCATCCCGGTATCACATGAATCCTTCCATTGTCATATGGGTTCCAGCAGCCATAAAACACCTACATGAGACGTGATCCCCAGCGACTCGTTTAGTTCAACTGTGCCAGCAACCTTTGGTGACTGACTTACATCCGGACCACTGAACCACAGGCAAACAGAGCAGGACCGAGCGTTAGTTCTGCTGTAGCCATGCTGTTCTGTGCTCAATCAAAAGCTAGTGTGAAACACGTTAGCGGGCTAATTGTTACAGAAAGCCTGAATCATTAAAACAGAAGCCAACTGGAACGAACGTGAATTAATCGTACCTTGATACAGCCATGGTCGGTCGCCGTGCAGCCGTTCACGTCCCACATTAAACGGGAAACTAGTAATGTGAGCAGTTTGGTGTTTAGCCTTTCCAATGCGGCGAATCATTAGCCAGATAGCACCTACGGCTAGCTGGCTAGCTAGCTGGCTAGCTGCGGCCCGGTGGAGGGAGAAGACGCCGAGTTTACAACCGATTCATGGCTTCAAAGTTGTCCCCGTTGTTTCCTCCAGAGATTCTCCCACCATATATCGCCAGGCGCCGTACGCACATCAATCTATAGCTTACGTTACCCTTCGGAACTCTTCGAGGATAAATATTTCAACCTAATAAGGTTTAAAGAGTTATTTTGGGGGGCGCTGAGTGGAACCAAGAAGACTGTTTTTATACGAGGAGCCATCTTGCATTTATTCCTTCCTCCATAGCAGGCGGAAGCTGATTGGCTACAGGCATCGGGGAGAGCCAATCACAACGCACGTTAAGTGTGGAAACGGATGGAAGGAAAAAAATCTAAAAGGGATAGTTTGTGTCTTTTAACATTCATAGTAAGAATTTAGTATTTTTCCTCTTCCCCAATCTTTTCCATTGAAAAAAAAACCATACATTTAAGTTTGTATAAATGCATAAAACAAAAGTCAAGTTCCTGCTACTCACCAAATTAAAAAATATAAATGTATGTTTGTTTGTCAGACGGTCACAGAGGTTCGACCCGATGCTCAGTACACGTACGTTTTCTGTTTTTATGAGTCTATATTGCATTGAAATAAACTGGTGGTTGAGCATTGAGATGACTATGGTCCTGACATTCAGACCTGAGCGGAGAAAGTCCCATTTATTCAACATTTCGAGGGAAATTCACAGACAGAAGCAGTTACCGTCACTATGGCAACGTCTAACGCGGCTGAATCCGCGAATAATTAATTCACCTAATAATCCTTAGTCTGTCTAGGGCATATCACCTAGTCTAGGGCAGGTATCATTTATTGGCACACTGACTGAACATAACTGTCAACATGCCATATGCCAACACTAATCTGAGTGGGTCAGAGGAGACCAAGCGTATTATTATCGGTATACTAACAAATATTAACATTTCATTCTGAACTTTGTCTCTTGTTCTTGTGATTTATTTAGCTAGTTAGTCAGTGTGTTTCCACAGATTAAAGAGGCAGATGAGCACATTGTGATTCCATAGTTTCATCTGAGTATTTTCCCCTTTCTGCTGAAGTCATTGCAAACAGGCATCTTCATAACAGCCTTTTAATTTCACTTTTAAACATTAAATCTCTGATGTCATTTGAAGTAATCAATTTTTCAATGTGATGACTGAAAAATACCAGTCAGTCATACAGAATTAATTCTTCCTCTCCTTCTGACGTGTTAGAATAATTCCCCTTACAGCCCAAGGTCCTCTAGGCAGTTATTAAAAATACCTAGACTGAGATTAAGAGCAGCAACAGTTCATCTTTCATGTTTACAAAGGAACCATAATGACATTCTTCTACATTTAAAACAAGCTGGCGTCTGGCGTTCGCTGCCAGTCAGTGAAGAAATGTCACATTAAAATCTTGGATATGACAACATCACGACAGAGAGCTGGTGCAAAGGATTTAGAATTACTGTTTTACTAAATAATGAGCACCCTGTCTGATTTCAGTATCTTGGTTATGAAACATTGTTATGCAATTTCTAAAATAAGCACAGAGACAAGCAGGCTGGAAGACACTCATCCAGATGATTGTAAATCTCCCTCTCTGTGAGGCCGCACAAAATGTCCATTTTCAAAAGACACCAACATTTCCGCTTCATAAACATTCATTAGAAATCCAAAGAAATAAAACCTGTTTTTATTATAAACGCTGCTTTCACTTTGAGTCAGCCGTGTGTGTGTGTGTGTGAGCACATATTCATATTCATATTGACCTTTCACAAAGGTTAGGTGTGTGCTTGGCGCGCGAATGTGTGTTGGGCTCGTTGTGTATTCTGTATTATTGTGTATACATTTATCCATGAACCTAAGTAAGTTCCTTTCATTTCTAAAGTAGCCTTGACAGCCAGGAATCGCTCAGTGCTTCATGTTCAAGTTAGAGCATAAAAAGCAAGACATGTGCATCAGAATAAAATCCTGCTGAAATAACCATAGCGTCTCAGATTTGTTTCCTAAATGAGCAAACTGAAAACCATCATTAAAAGCATTAAGCATTAGTGAAAAGAGGTTGTAGTGCTCTGCTTTCCACTTCCTGTTCCAGGCACATTACAGCACAACAACACAGAATGTTGGCAAACTGAGCTGACAGATATCAGGTGCAATAACATCACATTAGCCGGGCTGGTACATTTCATCAGCACCAGCTGGTTCCTTCCAGGCATACCTGAGGATTTTCTGATGTTTTTCGTTCATGTCTGCATTTGTCAGACTGTGTGAAAGAACGCATGCTAATTTTAAAACTGTTCAACTTCCCTCGGAAGCTGAACAGTCAGTTTCATGTGGGATGAATTCATCTGTGGAGGAGGAGGAGGACAAGGGAGATGCATCAGTAGCTGGAGAAACCATCAGGTGTGTTTTTTCCCTCTTTATGCAGGTAGCTTGATTCAGTCAGTGTTGAACCATGAGCAGGTCGTTCCTCTCCTACGGACCCAACTCACATCATGAGTTTGTGTGTTGGAGCACCGGTTCCAAACATGCATTTACTGTTTTGACCTTTCTACCACTGGTAGTGAGAGTGATGTGTTGTGTGGAACCTCTTGGTGATTGTGAGCTGGTGTGTTCTGCAGCTGTCTCACCAGTTCCCTGTGGTCTTTAAACAAATGGTCGGTGTCGGTCCAGCAGGAGAACAGACTGACTCTTTATGACTGACTTTGTGCACGTTCCTTACAGTAGGAGACATGCCGGTCTGACACGTGTTTGTGCTGAATCATGATTTGCTCTTTTGTTCCTTGGGGACTTGTTTCCAGCCGAAAGCAGTTCTTAGAATAGTGTCTGTTCGGTGTGGGCTTGTTCATCATTGATGACTAATATCACAACATGATAAACTGCTTTCATGCTGCAGACAGATCCCCCTGCTCTTTGCATGCGACCAGATGTTAGAACAGATGTTAGACAGTATAGTGCAGCACTACACAGTGGGAAGAGTATGTGACCATATTGTGTGATAGATTCCTCTTTAAACAAGAGACTCATACTTCATCCTGAATCTGTGACACAAAACAAAACAACTGCTGCTCAGTGTAACATTTGAGTTGGTGAAAACCGCAACAATGGACAATTTTCCTCAGCTGGTTCCAAGACTCATCAATCCTGAGTTCAGATGGCACAATACTGGTTTCAGCTGTTATTCTATGTCCACAGATCTTTCTAGAGGCACTAACTCCAGGTTTGTCCACTGCACTGAGGAGAGTAACTTTGACTCATCTTCTCCAGTTTGAACAGATCAGACATGAAACACTGTGTTCAACTAACAGAGACGTGTTTATTTAAAACTCCTTCCAGTGCACGGCACTGACTGAAATCCTCTGTGTACAGAAGAGAACTAAACTTCTCTGCACATAAATTCAGGAAGACTCAATGCTTCAGTTTTACAAATCAAACAAAAGCGTCAGCTACAAAACACGTGCACGTGTGCGGCTCTTCTCTCAGCCACCTCAAACTGACAGAAATCCTTCGCCGATTCTTTCCCGATAACTTTGTATGGTCAGACATTCGTGGCTGAAGGAACGTGTGCGCGTGTGTGTGTGTGTGTGTAACACTTGTGAGGTAACGTGGCTCAAATAAATACAAGATGTTTGGTCTGGAGCTAAATTATACAGGAACACTAGTAGTACAGTCGTGCAAACTTTGCATCTAGTCAACTCACATCAACATACACTCAAACATCTTGGGAAAAAAAAACCAAAAACAACAACAACAATCGAAGAGCAGGCCCTGCACAGAAAATTAGCAAGCATGCATATTGCACATTGCAAACACCTCATGGTTCAAAGTGCTGCACCGATTTTCATCGAGTCTCTTCAAATTAAAAGCAGGTTTTTTTCCTTAACCGTATCGGTTTGTAGCCTGAAGACAGATTCCAAAGAAACACGACATCCATCATCGGTCAAAGCATGGAGCAGCGCATGTGTAGTGCATGCTGACTTGGTACGCCCTGCTGGGAAGGGTTGACTTTGGATCCAACGAGGCCACGACGGGCTGAACGCCACCCTGGGAGGGGGCGTCAGGTGCCTGCAGGCCACCGGAGTGGGTGAGGTAGGAGGAGGGCCGGGGGGCTGGGACCGGGCCCGGCTGTGGAGCCGGCTGGAGAGGATACTGCATGCCGGGCCGGTGCAGGTACTGGGCCACAGTGGCTGCCTGGCCCGAACTGTGGTACGCCGCCGGGTTCTGCTGCTGGCACTTCTGCTTGTTGGCCTCTTTGACGTCACTGTCATGAGCTCTGGACAGAACCGACAGACAAAGAGTTGTTGGCTGGGGGAAAGACTCAGAAGGGACCCCGACCTTACACCGCCCACGTCGAGGCACGTCGCGCCAGTGCTCCTTATGGTTCTAGTTGGTCACATCGGCACCGGCCCAGAAGTGACCCCCGCAGCCGCTCCGCTAACGATAGGCGCTCGCCTGCGGTTGAGCTGCGTCAATGTCCAAGGAGCAGATGTCGGTTACACACAGTATGACACACGACGCGGTCAAAGTAAAACACCACACATGACTCCAGCCCCCGTGACCCACTGACAAGTCGACGTGTCCAAGAACAGACAGGAAACAGGACTCTCTGCTGCCTGTTCTTTGTACGCACGCAGTTTGACGTGGTTCTCGTTCTACCCCATAGTCTCGGTACTTGTGGGGCGTACACGCTTGTTACCGCACTAAGTACAACAAGATGCCCATCATGTTCTGCTCAATAACCGTTGCATTTTCTCTGCGAACTCTAAAGGGACACTGTGAAAGCTGGGAAAGTTGTGACGCTAACAGGCTAATTACAGTTGTCTGTGGCGGTCCACATCGCCGTGACAGCAGAGACGACACGTCAAAGGATAAATCCAGCTTTGGTCAGCGTGTCTGACCAAAGCCCTGCACACATGACATCACATGCAGACACAGGTACACACATGAGCAGTTTATCTGCACAAGGGATCAGGTTCTCCCACGAGTAGCTGGTGAGATGCTGCAGCCGGGGGGGCCATGTAGGGGACAGGTGGAGGATGAGTCGGGACGCGGCTGCACACGCAGCAGCCACCAGCGATGGGGAAAAACACAAAAACACATGATCTAAGGAAAGAGAGAAAACAGCATCCATCACTAACCACGTAGCTTTGTTGTGGTTCAAATGGAAAAACACATAATGCATGGGGGAGGGGGTTCATGTGTACGCAGCAGCAGCTAGCAGTTAGCAGTTACCAACATCCACTGAATGCAAGCTAGTAAATCAGCCCCCTCAGTTTCAGTAATTCATTCCTAATCCGAGAAGATGTATCTGAGACAGGTTAGCACCTCACCAGATCTAAACCCAACACCTTTGATGGACAGAGCGACACACTGTCCTTAGACCCTCCATCAGAGGAAGAAAAACTCCCCAAAAACACCTGCAGACGAAGAATCACTCGCCCAGGATGGAGGTGTAGACAGAGAAAGGCCTACTGAGTGACACACCGAACTGACCTCTGGTCTTCCAACCTCCAGTGAACTGATGAACGAACTTGCCTTGCAAGGAAACCTCCAGGAAGTAATCAGCATACTTGGCCATGTAGAGTTTGGTCTTCTCCAGACACGTCATCGGCCAGCCGTCATGGAGATCTTCCTCGTGGACAGCGATCGACATGTAGTACTCGATAAAATGAGCGGCTGTGGGGAGGTAGAGGTTCCACTGGAAGGTCTCCAGCAGGAGCAGCTCCATGTGTAGCAAACTCTGTTTCGTCAGGACCAGGTTCATCGAGCTCATGCAGCCCAGACTGTTCAGCGTCTCCAGCTTGGGCACCCGGTCCTCCCGTTCCTCAAATTTACCTGCAGAGATGGAAAAAAAGGGGGAGGATACTCACACAACACAAGAGTGGCCCACAATGGAACATCAGGTCATGTACGAACTGACTGGCCAGGAGGAGGCAGGAGAGCGACACCATGTGGAGCTGCTGCATGGTGACGTCATAGCGGTCCATGAAGAGGTCCAGCAGGTAGACGGCCAGGTGGCGGGCTGCAGGACACAGCCGGAAACGGTTGCTGACGATGGCAATGAGGTCTGCGAAGTACCGCCTGAAGCTGAGCTGAGGGGACTGAGCTTTGAAGGACGGCAGCTTGAGCTCCTGTTTGACAGCAGAGTACACTGGGTCACAGACCACTCAGAATACCCCCCCCACACACACACACACACATAGATACACTACACACGCTCCTGGATGGATTACATTTCTGTTTCTTTTTAGTTGCTTCTTAATGTATTACAATAATGTACCTTTATATATTTCTTCGAAGAAAGCCACCTATTTCATTTCTCTGTCCTCAGTATATCATTACCTCTAAGTATGATGAGAAATAAAAGATGTCTGCATTCTCTGACTATGGAAACACAGAGCCAGAGCCCCGGTGTGTGTCGACTGACGGAACATTCTCAGAGACTCTTCATCTACACTCACTTTGTAGCGGAGCGCCCGGTAGATGTCTGCAGCCAGTTGTCCCTTCCACCACTGGTCCTCCAGCTCCATTTACGTCGGTGCTTTGGAAACCTCTGCAAAGGAACCATATGAAGATGTGACATGCTTCGGAGCAGTCAGAAGGACACCGGCTCAGCGGGGATGGGCAGCAGCCGGACAACCGGTCGTTAGCAGCAGCGTTTCCGAACCACACACCGACAGCCGGTCCGGGTGGGACGGTGGACACTTACCCCACGAGCACATGTAGAGAAGAAGTGAAGTTTACTTCAACTCCAACCGGCCGGACATGACGCTCGGCTCATTGTTGAAGGGGCCGAGGATTCACAAGCACACACGAGTTGAACACACGCTGCTGCCGCCTTCAGGCACGCCCGAAAAACACAACACCACGGTGCGATATCACCCTGATCAGCAAGTCCCGGGTTATACACGTATACGTAGAGTGTCGTTCATAACTATGGTTTATTCGCTGGTAAATTGACATTTTGGAACCATTGTTCATCTTAGTTTAGCTCACATTATCAACAAACCATTGTATGTGCACTCTTCTTGACGCGCAAGTGGCGTCGAAACAGTGCGCTGCTGAAAACATGAACACTAATCCCTCACGGAGAGAGACGGGTAGCCACACGTTCACAAGGACCTGTCGGTGCAGTCAGAGGAAATAACCCGGAAAACTTCATTCACGAGGGGGAAAAAAACTCTGAAGTTTCCTACTCGTACATGAACGCAGCACGTGCATTGCCAGCAACAGGCAGCTGGACGCAGCCAATTAAAAGTCGCTATTGAACTGTCATTATCCAATCAGAGGAGAGACTGGAGAGCTGCCAGTCAAACAAAGGAACTAGACGTGACTGACAATAGATTCACTGTTTACTGGAAAATAAAGATAAATTACTGCTGGTTCAAAATCTTAGCAGACAGACATATACGTTTTCCCTGGAGTCTGGCAATGAAATTTTGATAAAATGATTGAAAAAAGGTCCTGGTAGTCAACTGGTACACTTTTAGACATTTAGATGTTGCGTTCATCACAGATGATCACTTTTAGAAAACCATGCCAAATCTTTAATGCAAAGATTTTTCCCTTAAACACCTTCAACAAAAATCTTATAACAGTATCGACATATTAATTATAAAAAAATAAAAATAATAAAAACAACAAAGACGATCCAATGATGACACAAAGGTCATTTGTTGAATTTGATCTGGTTTGAACTCATTTAAATTGCACCAGATTGTGTGTGCTTTGTGTCAATGACTGGAGACTTCCAAGTACACAGAAGAACCCATTGAGCTATTTCAGTTAAAACAGGCCTGTTTGCAGCTGAGTCCGTTCTGTTCAGGCAGGGAATGACTCATCTGGTTTCTTTCCACTGATTTTTCTGTCGAGTTATTTGACGTCTTTGCTGTTGAGACACAAGACATCACACAGAGATGCACCTAGGCAGTTAACAATTGGGTTGTTGTTGTTTGGTTGTTGATTATTTTTTCAGTGATTTGTCTCGTATTGATGCAAATGAAAACAGGATGGTGTCTCAAGTAGCTGAAGCGCAGCAGGAACACAATTATTGAACAAATTAACCAATGTGTTTGGAAGACTTTGTATTTCTATATCAAACACAGAAGATGTGAGACAATTGAGCGCCAGGCACCAGGTGTGTGTAAATATGTCTCTAAAGCTTTGTGCTGCGCCCTCAATGAAGGTATACAGCAGTTTCTCCATATAGCTGCATTCAGTACTTGAACAGGTACAGCAGGATTTACCTGGAGATGCAAATGACACATCATCGTCCTGATAGACACCAGACCTCTGAGAGCAACACATATAACATATACACATAACACTACATGACCACTCATGTGGCCGTACGCCTCTGCTTCTCATGGGTGATGTTTGACACTATGAAATCTTAACGTGTCGTATTACATAGCTTTGGCATAGTTTGTGTGATTTTTTGACATGTTCAGGTTTTCAGTACAACTGGGTGCAGACAGACGTGATGTCTGATGGATGGAGCTGCAGAGAGCAACAGCCAACAGACCGCTGCAGGCAGAAGACAGCTGGAGACAGCTGGAGAAGACTGCAGACAACAGTCAGCAGCCGGCCCTGACCCGGACAGGGTCGCCGGCTGGGGGTCGGCCGGTCGGGGCCGTCCGCCTCCAGCAGCTCTCCGCCTGTAATCCCCGGATGGAAGCATCATGGCTGCCGCTCGCTGAGCTGTCAAGCGCTCTACAGAAGAAAAGGTAAAAACCAAGACGACCGCTGGAAGGAACTCCAGCTCTGCGTCGGTCGGTGAATCCCGGAGCTTTTCTGCGCATTGAAAACCAACTCTGCGCCAGTTTGAAACCCGGCGAGCGGGACTTTGGCCCCCTGTCGTCTCCAAGTTATTCCGTGTATTAGCTGTGTTGCGTCACGTTAATTCAAGTCACTCAAAGTTCCCGGAGCGAAAACGTCGACTTGCAGTCGTGTTTGGGAGCCGAGTGAAGAGCAGCTAAGGCTAGCTGCTAGCAGCTCGGACGGACAGGGACACTCCAGTCAGAGGAGGCTCTTCACTTTGTTGTGGTGAAGTTGTAGCCGCAATGGCCGACGAACCCCGTTAATCTGTGTCTGAGCTTCTCGACGGCTCCTGTGACTTAACGCGTCAACGCGTTCAGTCACTTTGTCTGTAGTTTTTCAACGACGTCAGCCGTGGTTGTGGGCAAGTTTCCGGAAATTTGAGCGTCGAATGGGAATGGGGGTGTTGGAACATGGACACCTGAGAAGTGGAGCTGCAACAGGTGACATGAACCTTATCTGAACCGGATCTGAACCTCGTCTGAACCTGGTCTGAACATGTTCTGAACCAGTATGAACCTGGTCTGTACCTGATCTGAACCCGGTCCGAACCTCATCTGAACCTGGTCTGAACCTGATCTGAACCCGGTCTGACCCCTGATCTGAACCCAATCTGAACCTGGGTCTGAACTGATCTGAACCTGGTCTGCTCCACAGGGTGTCAGTTGATACATTAAAAGATTGAAGTCTTTTTCAGCCCCAGACAGGAAGTCACAAATGGAAAACCCCCTTATCTCAGAGTCTGACCCGTTACTTGTCGTCTGCTCCACTTGCAATTAGAGTCAGAATTTCAGTGGTTTTCCAAACCTCCCACAGGAAGTAGCTAAGTGGAACGCTCTCCTAATGTCTGCCTCAGTCACCTCAGAGAATCCGAGTTCAGAACCCAAGATGTCAGCGCCCAGTTTGATCTGTAGTTGCAGTTTAGCTACAAACTGTCTTTGTATGTTTTATATCACTCAGGTCTCTGTTCCATTCCACTGAGTGGTACGCACGAACGTTTTATATTTGTCAGTGGAATGTTCCACGTGGAACAGGCAACATGTGTAGCTAACACGATAACAGCTGTCACGAAAATTGAATGCAAACAGTTTGATTCGCACATGCAGAAGACCTTGAGTTGTGACCTCAACACCACCGGAATGCACCGTACCGCAAGTGACCGACGGACACGTCAATGGTCAGATATGTCTTTTTGCTGATCAGTTGTGTTTCTTTGTTTGCAGAAAGCAGAAGAATACGATGGATCTGGTGGATGTTTGCGCAGCTACTTCCACAACTGACCGTAAGTGTGTCAGCGAGAGGAAACGACCCCGCCACAGGAAGACTGCTGCTCCGCCCCCAACTATGCAAAACGAGGATCAGCGCGGACCAAAGACCGGAGCGGAGCGAAGAGCATCGAGGACGACTCCCCGGGAAGCACAGCCGAGTGACAACGGACGCACGCTCAGGTTCACGTGCTGTCAATGCGAGGACAGCACGGAACACATGTCCACGGACCTGGTCAGACACGTGGCGGAGAAGCACAGGGAGAGCGCCCCGGTGTTTTCCTGTCACACATGTCCCTTCACCACACACCAGTTCTCCTACCTGCAGGTTCATCTCTGGAGCCACACGGACACTTTCTCCAGCTGCAGCATCTGCAACGACAACGTGACGCGCTCGTGGTCGGAATTCAGCTCCCACCTGACGATGCATCACTGCCGCGACGGCCAATACTCATGTGACGCTTGTCCCGAGTTCTCCACCGGGGACATCGGACTATTTCTCGACCACTTGTGCGTGCATGTCCTCGGCCCCAAAAGAGCCAATGAGATGACCCAGTCAGTGAGGTCGCTGCACAGAACGGACCAGAACCAGTGCGGGTCGATAACCACCACTCAGACTTTACGCTGTCGGCACTGCGGCTATGAGGCGTCTCACAGGTGGCTGCTTGCTAAGCACATGGATGCTAAGCACATGGATGCTGATAACGTTAGCCAGGTGGCTAACCGGAAAAAGAATTCAAAAGCCATCAAACCAACTGACCCGATCGCAAAAATAAAACCGAGGTTAACGAGAAGTGCCGTCAGGGAGATGTGCTGGCTCACACAGGACTGTCTGTCGCTACCGGGGAGACAGTTCCTGGACAGATACTGTCACCTGCCCGACCCGCAGACCACACTCGACCAGACGCAGCACTTTCTCATGAAATCTGTCGCCGGGGAAACCGGCAACCAGAAGTGGACCAACGCCCTGAAAAACGTTCTGTCAAACGCCCCCCAGGACATGAACCTTAACCCCAAGCCTGAACACGGCACATCGAACCCGTCAGATCTCACCGTCCTCACGGTCAAGAACCGGATCATCGTGACCCAGAATGGCGCGGCGTACGCCAAGAGGCTGAAGATGAGGGCGTCGGCGGGAAAAGAAGCTCCTCCACCTGAGAGCGCCCCCGGTGACTCTTGCGGCACCAATGGAGCTCAGTCGAATGGGAACGAAACGGACTCCAAACTAAATCCTCACGCGTCCGTGTCCGCCCAGGTCCGTCCACCTCAGCACGAAAACAGGGAGAACCAGGAACTGACGACGGATCACGAGGAACGTGCACAGACGACCAGTCTCCACGAGAACGCCGGTCAGCTGAAGACCGCAAACGAGAGCCACGAGCAGACGTTTTATAACGCTCAACTGAAACACAGGAGGAGGAATAGGAGGAGGAGGAAGAGGAGACGTCCCAGACGGGCCCAAGGACCGTCGGCTTTGGCCCTGAAGTTGGTGCTGAAGAAGAGTCCGACGAAGGGGAAGCAGTGGGTGTCAGAAAGCCCCCTGTCTCCTTCAGGAGCCGGTGGACTGGACGACCACAGGTCGACAAGTCTTCACGCGGCGCCATCGCCAGATGGAGACGAGAGGAAATGGGCCGACGGGTTTGGCCCCTCTGTCGCCACGACAACATCCGCACCTTCACTTTGTGCTGGGGAGCAGACGGGGGACAGACGTGTGGCTGGAGAGGAGCCAGGTGAAGGGGGTCAGGACAGCCGGTCAGCGCAGACGTCCTCGGAGAACCAGCGGTGTTCCTCCTCCAGTCCTCTGGATGGTGCCACGCCTCAGTCTCAAGCTGCTTTTATACCTGAGAGTAAGTTAGCAGACCGTTGTGTGGAATATGATAGAATAGAAAGTACTTCATTCATCCTCTTAGGGACATTTACATTTACCGATCACAATTTAAAGCATTTAGCATTCAGCATGATCAACATTTTCTCAACTCAGCTTTCTGGCATATTCACCCATTTTTGTCTTGAAATATATATTGTTTTAATTTTCAATTTTCTCACGTGTCTTCTGTTACTTGAATTAAATATTTGTCAAGTTAGATCTGCCCACCAATTTTCTGAATGTGTTTATTTTCAGGTGAGACAAACTCAGGAGATTCTGCTCCCACTCTGACGTCGGAGCAGAGCGACAGGATGGTGACCCTGCCTGCTGACCCCTGTCCGGATCCAGGAGGGGAAGCCCCCCAACAGGGGCCCTCACCGGCCGCCTTGCGTCGCTGGCAGCCAGCGCCCAAGAACCTAGTGAGGACCCTGAAGTTGGTCGCCATAAATCCCTGTCAGCCAGTCCGGCGCCCAGTGAGACACCAGCCGGTCGTGGTGCTGAACCATCCGGACGCAGACGTCCCTGAGGTGGCCAGGGTCATGGAGGTGGTGAACCGCTACAGGGGGGAGGTGCAGAAGGTCGTTCTGTCCCGTAGGACTCTGCAGGCTCTCTCAAGCACGAGCGGCGAGTTCCCTGCGGCGCCTGCGGACCACGGCTGGCGCTGCGCTGAAAGCTCAGTGCAGGAGCGCTTCATCCTGAAGCTGAAGCTCCGTAAGCTGAGCGGGAAGAAGTACGAGGTGGTCGGGGCACCCGCTCCCAGCGGGGACGTCGAGACGAAGTTCCGCTGCTGGTTTTGCGGCAGGGTCTTTGTGAGCCAGGAAACGTGGCGCATCCATCGGCGCCGACACCTGATGGAGTGGAACGGGCCAAAATGTGAACACTCGTGAATGTCATGCACACTGGATGGTGAGGAGCTGGTTTTAGTTCTAAAGTCTTAATTGTCCAGAGAAAGTTGACACATTGTGGAGGGTTTTTCATTCTCAGGGTCACATTCCCCGTTTGTCTCCTCCCAGTCCGAGGATCTGGTTGTTGGGTTGTTAGTTCATGTTTGTCTGTCTAGTAGTTCTATTTAATGAGTGATTTATGTCCTCTGGAATCTTCTCTAGAACACTGTACCGAGTCTTTGCCATCGGAGTCGTATGAGTCGGTGTACGGGTAGTTCTCATATTTATATTTGTGGACGGACGCATGACCGCCGACGTTACTCCCACAAACCAAAACTGTGTTCTTAGAAAAAAAGACAAGAATCTGTTTTATTCTACATTATTATTTATGAGTCATAGATATGTTCATCCTTTTTTTTCCAGGCTGTCAGAAGAATCTTCTTGTAAACGCCAAATGACGTTGAGATGGAGTCTTGTGTGTTTATTTGTCGGAGCACACATCACACACCTGCTTCATTTCTTCGTTTATAAAAAAAAAAAAATACCCAACACCCTGTGAAATGATCAGGATCGGATCGCTTTGTGTGTTTGTTCTGGACAAGTCTTTGTTATTTTTTATTGCACTATGGCAGGAGGCCAGATTCTACTTCCTGTTACCTCAGCACATCAGGTCAGAGCCTACGACAATCTCAACCGGAGTCGTCCTGCGGTGAAACATTTCCTTAGTCGGCCTCGGTGTTGTGGTGTGTGTGTGTGTGTTCCATGTGGATGAGCGATGTACAGGTGTATAGACTCATGTACAGGTACTGTAGAAATGAGCTGACATGTCTCACCAAGTGCCTGGAACTTTTGTTAATATGCAACAAATCAGCTGAGTCTGATATGAATTATTTGTTGAATAAATGAACGTATATCAGCTGTCACCGGCATTTTGTGATCTGAAAGAAGACTTTTATTAAAACTCACTATCAGAATAAACCCCAGAGGGACATTTGGCTTGTTACAGCAGCTCTGATGAAAGCAGAAAAATAAGAACGTAAGAAATAGAGTCCTTGAATACCTGGAAAATGTCCTGGAAAAACTGAAGTTGTCCTTGAATTAATGATAATTATTTCAGAGGAAATGGAAAAATGAGAGATGATCGTTGCTGACGCTGTGATCTGCAGCTGTGTTTGTGTTTTTCATTAATCTGTCTTAAGATCTAAGAAATGTAAAGATGATTTCATAGATGCACACACTCTGACATCACACCTCCAAAAGGAAGAAAAACACCATCAGCAGAGAGGGCCAGTCTGATTCATGACATTCATGAATCAACACCTGCAGGTCAGGGGTTCTCACCCCCGGTCTATGGGGTCACGGGGTGAGTCAGTCTAGTGGCGTCTTTGCTGTTACTCTGGCCGTCGATCAGCACCAGCGGAATCCTCCGGTGGCTCTCCACAAGGTGGGACACGCTGCTGAAATACTGAAACACAAATGTACGGAAACATCCTGCCATCATATTTAAACAGGAATGATTCAAAACAGGTTTCAGTACCAGACCCGATCCACCCAGTTCACCGATCCATGAAACTCCAATCTCAGATGAAGTATGAAAAGTGTCATTTAACCAAAAAATGAACATATATAAACATATGACATATTTGAATACTATCGATCAGATATCCAGAACCACCCAGAACCCATTCAATCAACCCCATCCCATCCTCACTGAAGTGTGTCAACAAAACAACACAATCTATTTTTAAAACGTTTAAAGTTTCAAACCTGCATGAGGAAGCTGAAAGATGACGGACAGGAGTTTGTAGTAACTGTGTGTATGTGTGTGTGTACCTCCTCCCCTCTTTTCTCGCGGCCTAGCGCGTACTGCTGAGTCGCCTGGAGGAAGCGGATGGGAATGTTGTACACTCGGCCGTTATAAAACACCACCAAGGTGTAGGGCTGCTGTGTGTCCTGACCCGAGCTCGTCCTCACCATGAACGCCCCATCCTGAAACAGGAAGTGGGTGCAGTCAAATGCAGCAGGTGTGTGTGTGTGTGTGTGTGTGTGATTCACACCTTATTGAAGCGGAGGAGGACTTCATCTGCAGTCCTCCGGTCGAATCCGCTGGCAAACCAGGGTTTCTGGTACACGTCTGCGTCCTACAACAACAGATGGATTCAAACCTGTGGACTGCTGTGTGTGTGTGAGTGTGTCTGTGTTCTACCTGACTTGGATCTGCTCCATCACTGTCTGCAGACACAGTTCCTCTGTCACTTTGTCCTGACACACAGACACAGACACGGTTTACTTCCTTTGTACAGACGGTCAGTCGGTTGTACAGCGTCCATACTGAAACATTAAAGACACAAAGAAACAACATCCTCTAGTACACAAACCACTGAAGAAACAACGTGACAAACAATGACACAGACAATAAACGGAAGGGACAGCAGACAAAAAGGTAAAAAATGGGCAAATTGTATAATACTGGTTCAAAACCAAGTCTTTGTAAAGATGGCGACTCCCCAGTGACCGGTTTACAACCTGGTTCACTGCTTTTGTGTTGTTTACACAGGAAACAGACACAAGACAGAATGAAAAAAGAGCCGTCGTGGTTTTGTCTCAGCCTGTTGTGACACACTCACATCCACACCATCCACACCAACTCACTGTGGGAGTAGAATGGCAGAGGAGGAATCCTGGAAGAACACAAACACACATCAGTTCTCCTCAACGTGTGTGTGTGGACAATCTGCAGATTCAGCTTCTTACTTCGTTTGTTTCAGGTCCAGTGAGAACGATTTCACAGGTTTGACGTCAGTAATAGAGTCAGGCAGCGTTGGGCCTGTTGGTCATCTCACACACACACACACACACACACACACACACACACACACACACACACACACACACACACACACACACATACACACACACACACACACACACAGCCTCAGTCCCTTGTACATCACACATGACATGACATCATTGGTTTGTTACAGTCCAGTGTGTGAAACAGCCATGGGCAGTAAGAATGAACAGTTTCATCAGTTCAGTCTGCTGGGAGTATTAGATGTCATGTGATGTGATAATTAATGGGTGTGTGTGTGTGTGTGTGTGTGTGAACACTCACAGCTGCTCTGTGTAACATCTTGTCTCTGCAAGAAGAAACAGAAAACAACAAATCTTATCATCGACATACACAAACACATCAGATTATTGAAGAACTGTTTCCTCCCTCACCGTCCTGGTTGGGGGGTTTGGTGACCTGCTGATGGGGAAAAAAACACAACAATGCAGCATTTGTCTCCATAAAACTTGAACTGCTCTGCGGTGACAAAGTATGAAAGCAATGATATTTACTCTCGGGGCAAAGGTTTGGGAGGACGAGCTGGTCCATCTGCACAGAGACACACGTTACTGTTCCTGTTCACCAAACATCCAATAAGTAAAGGTGTGTGAGTCCAGGACCGTTTGAATACTCACTGTCCTCCTGGACACACACTTCGTATTCATCGTCGCTCATTGGCTGCAACACCTGAACAATCACAACACACCTGTCACGGCCACGCCCCCCCCGTCTCCTGAAAAAGCTCTTTGTATGAAAACGAGAGAGATATGGACACACTCACTGTAGAGGAGGACTTTGTCATATTAAAGCTGAAAAGAGATCAGATGGTGACTGTTCAGCAGTGACTGCATTCACCTGTGGACATCACACGTGTGCTTCGGAGGAAAATGTCTTTATTGTCAAAGAAATGCACGAAAACACGAAAATATAAACATGGAGCGAAAAGAATCGAACGTCCAAACAAAGTTGTGAAGTGTTTGCCTTGTACCTGGGGCTCGGTCTGGGCGGTAAACGACTCGACCGGATTGTGGGAAGTGGACACAGGGTGGTTGAAAAGCCTGTTCTATCTGAAGAATCTGTGGGAGCGGAGGGCGTCTCAGACCTGCTGGTCGGAACCGGTGTCGACCCTGAGGACAGACGCAGACACGTGACGATCAGCTTCATCCTGACGTGTCACGAGCTGGTTGGATCCTTATTGTTGCCGTGTCTCCATCTCACCAGCAGGTGGAGCCTCTGCAGGTTCGATGTAGTTGCCGTCGTCGTTGACTCCGTCTGGAGTGACGTAATCCTCCTGTCAAAGACGTAAGACGAGTGAGCTACGCCACAGTGAACGTACCAGCACGCAGGGGTTCTGTCCGTTCCGTACGTCGCCATGGCCCCGTTGGGGGGGCGGCTGAGCCGCCGTGTTCCGCAGGCGGAGCGGCTTCGAGGGTGGCGGCTCGGGCCGGATTGAGCCGCTGGCTGACAGGAGAAGAAAACGGAAACAGGGCGTCGGCATGTACACGAAGCCTCCGGAGACAAGAAGGGAGGAGAAGGGAGGGAGGGAGGGAAGCATGTCAAAAGCACACACACCAGCACGCTGGGCGTCGTACCCCCCCCGCTGGAAGGCCACGGTGAACGCTCGCTGACTGGGCGGCGTCTCGTAGCGGTCGTCCCGCTCGTGATTCAGCGCCTCGTACCTGTCGTTGTCCTGACGGCGAGACACGGCCGTCAGCTGATGCGTCAGGGCAAAGGTCAGGTCAAAGGTCGTTCCACAGACTTACGTAATCTGGCTCAGAGAGTCGCTCGTCCTCCTGCTCAGCATCTGCAAACACACTCGTCTCATCTCAACTTAAACCAGCCCTTGAACCAGCCCTTAGTTATGCTGCCATAGGTCAAGACTACCGGGGGAACTCATAGTCGTAACAGTGGCACTGAGCATTGGCACTAAGCCTCTTCTGTTCCCACCTCCTTTCTTCCGCTCTCCCCCGTTTCCCCTTCACCACCCCCTCTACCCATCCCCCCC
>CAAKHB010001135.1:0-15465 GCA_901007665.1 Aeoliscus strigatus
AGTTTAAGTACTTAGGATCAACAGTGCAGAGTAGTGGAGACTGTGGAAGAGAAGTGAAGAATAGGGTGCAGGCAGGGTGGAACAGCTGGAGAAAAGTGTCAGGAGTGATTTGTGATAGAAGAGTCTCAGCTAAGGTGAAGGGAAAGGTTTACAGGACTGTGGTTAGACCAGCTATGATGTATGGTTTAGAGACACTAGCGATAGGCAGAAGACAGGAGGCAGAGCTGGAGGTGGCAGAGTTAAAGATGCTGAGATTCTCTTTAGGAGTGACCAGGATGGACAGGATTAGGAATGAGGTCATCAGAGGGACAACACAGACAGGAAGGTTAGGAGAAAAAGCTAGAGAGGCTAGATTGAGATGGTTTGGACATGTGCAGAGGAGGGACAGTGGATACATTGGTAGGAGAATGTTAGAGATGGAGTTGGAGGTAGGAGACAGAGAGGAAGGTCAAAGAGGAGGTTTATAGATGCAGTGAGGGAGGACATGGAGGTAGTTGGAGTCAGAGTAGAGGATACAGAGAACAGGGAAAGATGGAAATTGATGATTCGCTGTGGCAACCCCTGAAGAGGGATAAGCTGAAAGAAGAATAAGAAGATGGTTAGTTTTGTCTGTGTTGTAATGATAAGACGTTAGCCAAGGTTCTTCAAGTAGGATTATAATGCCGATGTCATGCTTCTGGTTGTGTGATTGTATGTGATAAAACACAACACATAAATTCGAAACTGCAATTAAATTAATGAAATGAATTGTTATTTATCACTAATAAAATTAGCATTCTTTGAACTAGTTGGTTGGATCAGTGTGCTAAAATCTGTTCTGACCTTAAGCCCATACATGCTAGAAAAGAGCAGAGCATCGTCAGAGACACCACTCCACTCTCTGTTCACACACAAACACTGGTTTTATAATTGTTTTTTTTTTCCTGCCACAGTGAGACTTACGGCCAAAAAATGAAATAGAACACACATGGAGTGTTCATCATTGTGGACTGTTATTATTATTGGTGGGTCTGCCTAAGGCAGAGCCACCTCTACAATGCGTTTCTTATTCTTATAATAATAACAGTCACAAAGTTTGGTTAGCTAATAATCTAGTAGCCAAACACCTTCATACTGTGGGCTCCGGTTTGGCTCCAGACACACTAAAATACACTATTTGGGTAGAGATTTTTCGTTTTCATGTCCATTTTCACGTGACATTCAAAGAAAGGCGAGGTGCGCCGTCAAAAATGCAGCGAAATCATCGAAAAATACATCACTGAACATTTTAATGTTTTGGGCCTTTTTTGTGGCTCCAGGTATATAAAAATATACTCATTTTGTAGTTATTTGTATGCTGAATCCAACGGCCCATCTCTGAAAGCTCAATCTTTTTCGATTCTCTTGGAAATGCACTGAAAGCACTGGCGGACCCTCAAATCTGGGCTGAAAAAAACCCAACTATTTTCTAAACAACTTGCTCCTGTGTCCTCTGTGTTTGATCTATTGACTTGAAACTTTACTTTTTTGTCGTGTTCTGTGTCCCCTCTTACATGTGTAAATTTGAAACCTAAATGTCATTCTGTTTTCACGCTACAGGCCGCCGAGCATGATCACATCCCTTCGAAAAACATGTTTTGGCCTAAACTCTTTTTTTCAACCCCTTACCTACTAAACATATAAACAAACTCTATACCATAGGTCGGATAGGTCTGCTTCCTCTGAAGCTGACAAAAAAAGGGCTTGTCAATAGGATGTACGGTACTCATGCTACGGGCCTGAAAGCGGCCACTCCCCCTTTTCCAGCCGAGCAGACAGAAAGGGGAGAAAACGGCTGTGACACCTGGTGTCTGTCACACACACACAGGACACACATACACAGACACACACACTAAATTGGCCTGTTCTCCTGTAGCTCAAGCATACATTCACCTATGGCTGTAAACTATACATCTACGTGTTCGGGGAAACAGCGCCGTGTCAACCGTGGGTTTTTTGTCCCCCTGTGGCATACTGGTCTTTAATACTGCTTACTTCTCTGCGATTTGGGGTTGACAGGCGGCATGCGGACGGCGTCGGCGCAGACCCGCCTCAAAATTTCTCAAAGAAGGCTTTGTCTAGTTATTATTAGAATAATAAGAAACACACGATTGTAGAGGTGGCTCTGCCTTTGGCAGACCCACCAATACTATTGGCTATTATCTATATTATTAAGTGCAATAACCCCATAGTTGTCACAGATCCTCTACTTATTTATGATCCATATATATTTATCATATATAAATATTACATATATGTTTGTTTTTGTATAGTATGTTTACAAGTTCCTTGTTTTACAGTATTCATACTTTATGTATTGTTTTTGTTTCATTATTGTTTGAGTCGTGTTTAAATTATTATTTTATTTTATTATTCTCACTTTTTTTTTTTTTTTAATCTTTTACTTCATGTGCCTTTTTTTACCTTTAGCATTTGTTTCAAAAAGAGTCTGACATAAGAATTTATCAGCAGCTTGACTGTTTGGTTGATGCACAAATAGCAAATACAAGTCTTGACTCTTCTGAAAATGCCTATTATGAGCCAACATTAACTGTGCTATCGCTAGTCACGAGAACGCTTGTGCCCAGGTCAGAGATGAACAACGCTCATAACAAATGACAATGTCTTGTCAGTTGTTATGAGCGAGTCCACAACAGCGATATGATTAAGAAACAGCAGCCATTTACCTCACCACTGTGCTGTCACACACTATCAGTGGAGTTACACTGTTTAATCCATATTCACTAGTTCAATGAATGTCCTGTCTGTTTCTCATGAGATAACGTGGTGCGAACAGAGAAATAAAAATAAACATTTTCTGTTTATTGCTGTGACCCTGCAGCCCCCATGCATAGTTTGCCAGACAAATTACGCATCTACAAGCTGAGATGCAGAACTCTAATTATGTCTGTCTCAGCAAGACATCTCCAGCCAAAACAAGAGATTATGACAAACATATGACAAGAAGTCTGTCTGGTTTTATCAGAGCTGAGCCAAATGCGTACTGTGGTCACTGTGGTGATGCATTTGTTCTTTCCTCCACGACCAGTAAATGGTTTCTTCCTGAAACACACACACACACACACACACACACACACTGTTGCATGTTAAATATAATGTCTCCCCATTGACAAAGCATAGTAACACAAGTAAACTAGTCTATTTGGGAACCAGTATAATTGAATGTCCCTTTATAATAGGCTAATCTGTAGTCGCCTCCAGCTAAACAGTGATATAGAGTATGTCACTGAAACAATTACACTATATATTTTAAGATCTGTCAACCAACATGAGTAAATAAATAAACAGAATAAACATAAACTTTATAATGGCTGAGGAAAAAAAACAAACCATCCATCCATCCATCTTCCTCCACTTATCCAGGTTTGGGTCACAGGGGTAGCAGCTTCAGCGGGAAGACCCAGAATTCCCTTTCTCTGGAGATACCAATCAGGTCTGGTGAATTGCTGGTCTGGTGAATAGAATTGCTCCACCTGGGCCTCGGTCTACTCTCGGGACTCCTCCCAGCTGGACATCCCTGGTGCACCTCCCAAGGGGCCCAGGTGGCACCCTAACCAGATGCCTGAAGGAGCAGCAGTTCTACTCTGAGCATCTCTTGAATGACCGAGCTCCTCACTTAAAAAAAAAAAAAATCAAACCTGATTAAGAAAAATCAATCATGTTATTAAATTTGCCACCAAGGCAGTTATTATACTCAGAAATTAAATGTTTGGTGAAGAAAATAAGGGTGCACATCTCTGTCTGACTAATCTAGCCCCTATCTTTGGATACCACAGAAAGCAGTCAACATCACAGAGTGGTTTGTAATGCCAGAGTGAAGGTTACAATTATGAAGCAGCCTGACTGTGGCTTTGGACTCCGAGCATTCTCCTCCCACCAAATCCCATATCCCCACTCCCACTCCCATAGCATCGCAGGCCAGGAAGACAGGATGTGATCTGGCAGCTCGGACAGGTTGACAAAGCTAGTACTCAATCAACATTTGCAACATACGTGACTTAGCCACCTGGCCTTGTCACTGGTGGACTGTCCCTGGACCTCAAAGCCTGATTCTCTGTGTTATCGTGTGGATCTCATTAGAATCCAGTGGTGTGTTATGTTAACCAGGTTTCATTCTGAGGATGTGATCCTGGGAGTTCACCCATTAAATAACTGCAAGCCACTATAGTTAAACCTTTGCTCACAGTGGCAGTGACTGAGTGTCTGAGGGATGCTAATGCATACTAATGTATTGTTTTGTGTCTACGGTACCACAGCATTCTCACTTTATTGGCAAGAGCTGTAAAAGAACAATAAAAGCATACATATGAGATAATGAGAAGGTATGATGTTCAGTGTTCTTGGTCACTACTAACACATACACCTATCATGTAAAGAGTACTACCAGGATTACATGTGAAATATTCAAAGACAAAAGACTCAAAGAAAGATGGAAATGGAAAACAAATGGAAGTACAGCTGTTTTTTTTTTTTTCTTATTGTGCTTATAAACCATATAAACCAAACCTGTAGGCTGACCTTACTGAGAATGAAGACATCACACATCTCCTAAAGCTGCAGTTGTGATATGTACTGGAGCACCTACAACATTTACACAGTAATACAACAGTAAATCTTAAGGTTTGCAACATACGGTATATAAACACATAAGTATTTGATAAATATGATTATCTGTCTTTGCTGAAATTTGTTTTTGACATGTGGCATGTTATTCATGATTTGGTTGGAATTCTCCACACCCCAAAGGAACACAGTGGTGAATGGAAAACAAGCACAGTGACAGTAAAAATTGATGTGATATGTCACATTAAAAATGTTTACTTTACCAGGGCAGAGTAATGTCCTTCATGCATTGTGGTATTTCAGAATCCATTTAATCAGTGTTTGCTTGCACTTTTCCTCAAGCTACAACTGAACATTACAGATTACCATGACAGGCTATAGACTGTGTGTACAGCATTCAATGCATTTAAATCACTTCATTTTTTTATGGCCAGCCTGTTGAATTGGAACTGTTCACAATAGGAAAGATATTTATGAAGTTGCTGCTCATTGATTTCTTAGCTTGACAGTGTTCCAAGAGAGTCAGTCAGTGCAGGAGGCCACTGTGAGGCTGGTAACATCAAAGTCAGGCTTACTGTTCAGAAGGCAGAGTTCTATTTAATGAGGGAGACTTACTGCCGCCTTATCTCAGGCCTGGAGGGGCTGCTCTCCACCTGCATATACATAATTACTGTTTATGAAGAAATAAATAAATCTGGATCACAGCTCAGATACGTTGGCTACACAATCCATCATCTGCATACAGATTACGTGGATTACTTTCAATTAAATTCTATTGTATTTGTATAATCCAACATCACAATTACAATTGTCTGCATGGACGTACGACTCTGTCCTTTAGACCCTCAGTCAGGGTGAGGAAAAATTGACCAAAAACCCTTCAAACAGGGGAAGGGATGGAGAAAGAGAGACATGCAGCGATTCTTGGTTTGAAAACATTTGAGGAATGATTAAGGGGACAAAGTGTTTTTTGATGCCACCGATATGAGAGAGAGAGAGTCAGGATAAGGGAAGTAGAGTAAGGGAGAACCTTCCATACCTGGACTGAACATCTCCCCTGCCGGCCCGGGTATAGTACTCTACCACCCCTCTCTGTCGTAGCTAAATGCTCTGCCAGAAAGGAAGGCCTTAAGTCTGTTCTTAGATAAAGAGGGGGGGGTCAGCTCTGCAGACTGGAAGGTGGTTTCACAGGATGCGAACCTGGTAGCTGAAGGCTCTGACATCCTTTGTGGTTTTAACGATTGTAGGAACCACAAGCAGGTCAAGATTCTGCGAATGTTTTAGGTGGGCGATATGGTTCTATAAGATTTCTGAGATACGATGGAGCCTGACCGTTCAGGGCTTTATAGGTGAGGAGAAGGGTTTTGAAGTCTGTACTATATTTTACAGGGAACCAGTGTAAAGAAGCACTAGTGCTGGAGATAAACCGAGCCAGACAAAAAGGATACAACAACAACAACAATCTCTCTCTCTCTCTCTCTCTCTCTCTCTCTAATATATATATATATATATACACACACAGATTCTTTTCGAGTGTCTGTGCCAGGACAGGATCATGTAAAACAGCCACTCCCAGCTGAGTTTGACGGTCGCAGTGATCCAGTGCAGCACTGTACTTGTTCAACAATGCAGCTTCCATTGATGCTGGAGCAAAGTCTGATTGTGGTAACCTTACCATTTACATGTAAATCGTCAGCCATTCAGTTGTCTATTTATCATAAACTGTCCATTTAAATATTTTCTTATTTGTTGTTAATGTTAGAAAGATGAGGAATGTTGTTTTCCATGTCTCAGCCCGCTTGTCAAATACAAACAAGTAAGATCATCCACGGGGCCACATATCAGCAGTGGTACTTTATGAAAGGCACCTAACAGACAAGAGCCATTGCTGTTTTCCAAACTGATTCATGCCAAATTAGAAAACTGATGTTCCAACCTTATCTGAAAATAGACATATTTATTACCAGAGCAGAGACAAGTCAGTCTCCAGCGGGAGCCGGGAGGGGTACCACATGCCAAGCTGACGACAGTTTGGACTTGATTCTAATGGATTGCAATGACTCCATTGGATTTTAATCACAACAGATGTGTAGTAACAAGGGAACATTTTTGGAAAATTCAGGATGCTGCTGTGCGACAGACATGATGGGGAATATATTGGTTGTAAGTGCACCAGAGTTGTGGTTACCTGTCATAAATTGGAGAGGCTTCGCCACTCCTGCACTAACAGACATGTTATCTATCTGCACATCTCTAACTTGAGAACAACCAGCACACATTGGTCATTCATTACACAACACCAGGGGAAATCCAGGGACTTTTCAGTTAGAAACTGGGAATTAACAGGAATGTGAATAAATTTGGAATTTGCCAAATTGAAGGTTGGACCTTAACAGGGATTTTAAATATATTGGGGAAAATATTTTAGCATCATCTTGACTACAACATCTACATTTCATTCAAGAATGTCCTCTGCTATTCCTCAATGACATGCACATACACACTGCCGACTGCAGGTGTACTGAGTCTACACCCCCTAACTGCACTGTGCTTTCTCCATCAGGAATTTGAAGGTGATTTGGAGGTTCCGGCCACATTTTGACGATGGGTAAATACTGCATATTGATGAATGGTGTTCATGTTGAACTTGCAAATATTCCATGAAACTGTCTGTGAAGATTCACAGTCATCCAGGTCATCGTATCTTACTGGGTCAATTCATAGGCAACTGGACTTGCTGTTAACCTGAAGATGTTTCACCAGAAGCTTCTTCATTTCTGAACAGATCCGGGACTGGGGGCATTTACACTTCCAACCATGGCGCCAGACTCAGCACCACCCTGTGTGAGTGTGTTATTACTCTCTCTCTCTCACACACACACACACACACTAATTATCAGCTTATGCCTCTGGTTCCTCCTGTCACAGTGCTGTGCTTTATTCTTTGGTATGCTGCCTCTTGCTGCTACACCTGCTGATATTTGTAGCCTCTCCAAAGCCCATCTCCACCCGCCATCCACCTGCAGTCACTTCTCTCCACTCCTTGCAGGACTGATTTACAGGACTAATTAAAGGTTCATCATCAACACCTGTGGAATTCATCAACACCTTCAATTACGCATGTAGTTTATGACAAGTGGATGAAGAATGATGAATCTCTTGTATGATGCGAGCAAACATGACACATCACTATTCTCTTAACATAGTCAGCCTTAATATGTACCTCTATTCTGATTAATTAATCTTTCCTACTGACATAATTGTACAAATACATGCATCAGCTTCTGTTCAGTAACATGATGTTTCCTGGACTGCCTTTTTTCATCTACACAACATTTCAAAATCAGACATTTTAGAAAAATGTAAAATTAAACCACTTGAGCTCATTTAAACCGCTGCAGCAGGCGTTCTCACAGGAACCAGAGATCACATTTCTCCTGTCTTGGCTTGCCTTCACTCCCTGTGAAATTTGGCACAGTATTTAAAATTCTTCTTCGTACATATAAAGCTCTAGAAGGTCAAGCGCCATCATATTTGAAAGAACTGGTAGTTCCCATACTCAACCAGATCTCTTTGCTCAGAAGATGCAGGGTTACTGCGGTCTCCTGAGTTCCTAGAGTCTCCAAGAGTAGAACAGGAGTAAGAGTGTTCAGTTACCAAGCTCCTCTCCTGTGAAATAATCTACCACAGTCAGTTTGTAGGGCAGAAACTGTCTGTCAAAAAAGAAAGATTTAAAGTGTACTCTTAAATCAACAAAGCCTAAAATTAAGGCTGGCTCGGGCAGGACCTACTGTATAGCTGTACTGTACTAGACATAAACTACCAAGGGACCTATGAAGGATTCACTGACCTCTGTAGATTTACTGCTTGACTCTGACTCCTCTGCTCCTTTAACTCTATGGGCCATATTGAGGTCTAAAGCATGTGGTGCATGGGACAATGTCCATGTCGCAAGTGTCATTGCTGTTTGGGTGCAGTCTGATCTAACGCCATCTAACTAGAAAATGAACTTGTTCTTCTCTGGGTGTATCAATCTGTGTTCCAGCATCTGACAGCTGTGTGTCAAATGGGGGGGGGGGCAGTTCCAGTAGGTCTTAGTTGCAGACAAGTGAGGAAAAAAATGGACAATTCAGTGTTTTAAACTGACAGAGATCTATGCTGATCCGCAGATCATTTAAAATATCTACAACATGTTAAAATCCATGGTCTTCTCCATCATTCAATGATGAAATTTAAAAAATGTCCAGATTTCCAAGAGAAGTCTGCAGCATTCAGGACTTCAGGAAGTGTCAAGTGAAAGTATCAATCCTCCATGTACTCCAGGTTCACCACTTTTAAAGGGAATGAGAGGTGATACTCTGATTAGCTGATTGAATGATACAAACTAAACACACCCATGACTAGTTCAGAGTATGTCTAACCCTTTGAGACTCCACCATGGAAACAGTCTAAAAACTAGCCAGTGACTGAGGAACGCTTTGTGCCTTAGACCATGTAATTAGGGCCCGATATGTCTGACCTGGTGTTGTCCTAAAGTGGATGTATTTACACACTGAACATGAGCCCTGAGCGATTTAACGGTTTAAACGACAAAGATCAATGCAGAACGGGCTGTCAGTTAGAAATATCTACAACATATTAAAAATTGCGTTCATCTTTGTCATGCGTTCCCAAGGGGAGTCTGGCACATTTCAGCACTTCAGGAAGTGCTTCTTCTCTCTTATCTCTGTAAGTTTGATCTCCATCTTCATGATGCTAATGCCCTTTTCTCTCCCAGAGTTCCGGTGCTTTCTAGTATTCCTGCTGTTCCCGGACCTACTGGATTCCTGATCTGAGTCCCTCCTGGTGCCATGACCATGAGCTGTTAGATGGTGGATGTACTTCCTCATCCTCATCCTTGTTCCTCCAAGCTGTCATTGACAAGCTGCCATAATAATAATTCCTTCATACATTGTGCCCCCGACACCTCCGACCTGGTCGAGGCAGAAAGCCATGGAGCCTTGGATTTGGTTTCTGAGCCTGTAAAAGGAAGTTTTTCTTGCTTCGGTCACCAAGAAATGCTCATATAAATGTTTTTGTTTTCAAACATCCCTCATGGTGAAACATTCATTTTCACACAATACTGACAATAACAAACCACACAGTGAACGGGAATCGGATCAGTCACTGAGCTCGGTGACAAAGCGTCCAAGCATAGGTTTTTCAGCTGTGAGCCAACAAAAACTGCATAAAATAAACACATGAAAGTGAAAAGTTTTGTTTTGCTGTGAAACGTTCACTGTACCTGAACATGCCATGTCTTTCCAATCTGTCTATCGCTTCTTGCCAGAGGCACAGTTGCTCAGAGTGGAACAGTGGTGCCAGTGACAAAGATGAAAATGTTCCCCTTTGATGAACAAAACAATCATGCCATGCCGTATTGCAATAACCCAAAAACTGTAAAATAAACAAGTCTGTTCTTCTTACATTTAGCTTTCTCATTTTCTCCTCTGTGGTTTACAAATGCAAATTAGTAGTGCAAACCCTTTTTTTCTTTCTATTTTCATGTGAAATTGTGTGTGTTGTAACATTTCTGGGTTGGTCTGTGAGGTTAGAGAACCATATTCCCACCACCAGATGCTTCATTCACCTAGAACTAGTGCTCATTATGTCATTAAATGAAGAGTGGTGCCTTGGTGCTCTAAATGATCCCATTCAGCTGCTGGTCAATGATACATAGTATGAACATTTAACATTAGTATCACCTCATGTTATATGTGAACAAAATCAGCTTTGTAAAAGAGTTGCTGATGCACTCATGACCATGCGGTAAAGCAACTAAGTAGGTCTTTATCACACACGGGTTTACCAGGTCAGAACAGAATAGAATAATTTAAAAATTCACAAGAAAATAACGAGTCATGAATCTAACGAAGCCTAGAAGACATGTGAACCTCACAATAAGACCAAAGGGTGTCAAATCACGTCTATCATGAGTCCATTGTACAGTTACCAAGGAAGATGTGTTGATATCAGAATGTTCCAGATGCAACACTTTGTTCTTTTGTGCATAATCTCCAGCTTGCTGTGGTTAGGAGTTGCAGTAGTAGTCTTAGTAGTGAGTAGTCTTAGCATGGTTTTCAAGGTGTGAGGATTCCGGAGTACCTGGAGACAACCTATGTAGAAAGACCCCGATAATTGCTTTGGTTTCCCCTGTAAGGTACCAACATCCTTACAACTTGTCAGGTCACAGTGACTGATCCAGCCAATTCCCGATCAGTCTCTAATGGTCTTCGCCTGACGGCTCATCCTGCCAGAAACTTCATCCCACGATCGCTCCTAACACAGAGCACAGAACAAAGGCATTTCTGACCTTAGAGAATAATAAAATTGAGCTTGTATAAACGGCAATTCACTACAGCAGTTCTCTGATGACAGTTGTTCGAATAGAAACCAACACTTCACATGAGCAGCTCAGAGATGAGCAAAAATGTCCTTCTGCAGGCTAAGAAACCTTGGGCAGATTTCCGGCTACATGTGGATAGCCTTCTGCCTCAACCAGTTGGAATGAAAAAAAGAGAGAGAGAGAGACGTAGAAGGGGAGAGAAAGTGAGAGAGACAGAAAGAAGAAAGCAGCAGAGATAGAAAAGCAGAAGGACAGACAGGCATAGAAACCTTTGAACATTTACAACCTGAACCCATGCACACTAGTTTAAAGGAAAGACACTCCTTCATTACCATCTGGGTCAAAAATAAATCTTATTAGACTCATCAAAAATCTCCCTGGAGAGGAGAACCACTTATTACCTTGGAAATATGATCAACCAGAGGTAGCGTAAGATCCATTATATTCTTTAAATATCTCACTACTATTCTGCATATAGGTAGGTGCAAGAGCCTTTTCAGAAATGTAACATTGTTAGTCCCCAGTGCAGCATCTTATAATGTATGATGAATGTTTACTGAGGATGTATGTAGAAAATACAAATTAGGCAATAGTGTCATGAAAGTATTATTACATTTTTATTTAAATAAAGTATTATTCAGGAACTAAATGAACGGTGACCTGGGAGAGTTTCAGTTTGGTGTGGTTTGCAGAAATATGGATTAAATTAAAATTGTCCAAACACAAAGCTCTTACTGTTCAGACTTTTAACGAGAAATACAAAAAATCGTTTTCAACTTCTACGTGGATGTCATACGTCTTGGGCCACCTGGAGCATCACACAAGGCAGCATTAAATAATGAGATAATACATCTATGCTCTGCCATCATGGACATTTTATGTAGGCGAGTTTATTGGAAACTAACCAAAAACATTTAAGATTATACAGACTTAATTAGTTTTCATCATATCCAGAGCAGTTACAAAGAGTTCTTTTATGGAGCTGTTTTTTTCACTTCTACTCTGGCTAAGGTGCCATTCTATTCGGACAAACCCAAAGCAGAAGAAGCAAACCAGGATATTTACAACAGTTAATAGAAAAGAGGAAGTATGTAACCTGCAAATTGTGCAAGAAGCAGGGTCTGGGAAGCACACTTTGGGGAAGCCTTATTTTACCTCTGTGCAAACAAACGGGGTGTAATGAAAATGGACCATCTGTTGCACTATTGATTGTGTAAAATCACAGATGCACAGAGGGAAATGTCTTTTCAGACACTTGGCAGTAAGTCTAACCGAATAAATCAAGACATCAGACCATATCGGTATAGAAAGTCTGTGTATGAGGCTGATAGAGGTGGTGAATTATACTGACGTTGGCATGGGAGACCTGTGCTGATGCCTGTAGCCAGCTGAGACTGCGGCTCTCACAGATGTTCATTTTCAGTTTTCAATTGGGTGAAATTGTCTCGAAAACCCTGATTGTATAAAAGCCGAAACTTTACCCAAGTTGAATCAAAGCATTGATACAGGTTGAAATACCTTTATGTTTGTTTGTGTAACAAAGAAAATTGGTCATAAGGGGTTTGCATTCATTTGATCAGGTGCATCTGATTTACCGATAAAAGTTCAAACTATTCCTGTTGCTAATTTCATCCCTGACTGTTTACCTCAAAGTGAATTGTTTCAGAAGTACAACATCAAATTATCAATTCTCACCTAGAAACATTTCTACGGCAACCAGGTTGCTACCTAATTAGAACAATATATTTAGAAAAGTTGTTTTTCACTGATGCTGGATCTATTTCCTCCACTCAGGCTTCATTAAGGACCTTGTCTTTGTGTGAACTCAGTGCAATCAAAACAACAGTCATCTGTCAACAGTTCAACCTCCTTTCCAAACTTTTTTTTATTAGAAGTTGAAGTTAGGCAAAGAAACATATTTACTACAACACACATTTACTTACCGTTTCAACTTGTTCCTTCAGCAAAATAATGCTTAAAGCTTTAATGAGCTTAAAGGTGAACTGTATAAAAATTGGTAGAATACTGACATCTAGTTGGGAATTGCAACACACACACACACACACACACACACACACACAGAAAAAAAAAAAAAAATACGGCAGCCTGGTTGTCAACTGTGTCAAGCGTTCAGTCTGCACCGTCCATGTCAAGTTGTGAATCTTACAGGATAACTACAAATTTCAACTAATCAATACATTTTAAAACAATATTTAACATTCTCTCTGCTATCCATGATCAATCAGAGACAGATCTATAACAGACACCATCACTAGTCTGATATCGTTCATTCTTTTCATCCTGTCTACTGAGGATTCTTTCTGATTTGCGTGATGATTTGACAAACATCCGACAGAACTTCACAGTATGTTCATGCTCGTCTATGAGACCTGAGTGAATACAAATAGATAGAATATATAGACACTGACCACAGTGGTGAAAGTGAACCGGCAACACTTGGAGGAACCGGAGGTGGTTCAGTCCTCCTGTCCTGTCCGTTTACTGGGTGTGGAGGTGGAAGGTTGACGACCGGTAACGTCATATCTAGGGTCAACGTCATAGAATGAAAACAAGTAACGTGGTTGAAGAGGGATTTGAACGACGAGTAACATTAGCTAAGTTAGCTAGCCAGTTAGCTTCTTTCCAGTCTAGGAGAAAAGTCAGCATTTCGGCGTGCATTTTGATGCCAAGGAAATCCTTTCTATGAGTCCATCTCGCATCTGCTTGTCCAATATTGACTGTGGCTTTTGTTCTTCTCTGGTTATTTTACCTCTGTGATTCATAACTCCTGGGCTGTGAAGCTGCTGCTGCAGGACTTGCAGACTCTGCGTTCTGGGCCAAGCACAGAGACAGAGATGTGTCGAAATGTTCTGTGTGGATGACTTGGTATACTAAGAGTCTCTCCCCTGGACTTTGCTCTACTACTGTGGTCTTGATCTTCTAGCCAGTGAAACAATGACTACTGGACTGAAGTAGCAGTCCAATAGTCATGTTCTACTTACATGTAGACCTGAAGCCTTAGGGACATATTTACATGGTTTAAAGAGCATGTCACAAGTGTCACTGCCATTTAGATGCAGGTGCAGTTGTCATTTTCTAACTAAAGCAAATTAACTAAAATGATGGCATTCTGATAATTGGTGGAGATGGAGAAAACAAAAGAACCACTGAAAAAAAACGTCAAAAGTCAACAGTACAGTCTTTGTCTATTAATCAAAATAGTAATAGACGAGTGTGCACACTGCTCAGACACATATGGAGATGACACATATGAAAAGGTTACAATATGAAAGGTTATGATTGTGAACATTACAATATTTATCAGAAACACGTCTTATTGGTCATTAACAAGATCAACACTCCAAGTTATGTATTGTTCACATTTATTTTTAAAGCGTAATACATTTGGTTTGCAAACATTTGAAACTAATTAGGTGCTTTATAAAGAGTCATTCAACAGCAGTATTCCTTTTACAATATTTCTTATGAATCTCGACATAAACATGAATGGCATAAAACAACTGTAAAACCAAATTAATGTGCCACTGCCTGGACATTGTTAGTTTTAGAAAAAAAACGCTCAGCTTTCAACTTAATTTCCCAGATTTTCTTTTTGTCAAGGTTTCACTTCTTCTGCCTTCTTTGTGTCTTCATCTTAATGACATTGGGTGACTGAGGTAAGTTAGTGACACGGGTCTGACAGGACTGTGAGACTGCTGCAGTTTACTGACAAAAAACAACAAACCAAATGGTTTATGGTGGAGACGTACGGGTGTGACCCACAAACCAGAAGAATTCTCGCCCCTTCAGCACGAACTGAACGATAAAAACATAGAAATATATACATAGACGCCCCATCGACTGAGGCTGCCTACTGACGATTTGTGTGGCCGCCATCGTGGACGGGTCCCCCTTGACGCCCAGTGCATTTATTTCTACTGAGGGGGGGTGTATGCCCAAATAAATTAATCAGAATTCGACAAATCCCAAATCTTCACTTCTTAACTGTACTTCTTCATTTTATATTTTAATAAAGAAATGAGTTCATTTGATTTCTGTCCTCTATTCATATTGCTATACGTTACTTTATCCTCCTGGCCAAACCACAGGACTGGTCCGCTTCACTCCCAGCCTTTCTCTGTCTCCCCGGCAGTGGCAGAACTCCTTTTAATGGCTCGGTCCCTCCCACTGGACCATACCAACATTAATTGAACTGAAATCAACCACACAGCTCACTTCACAAAATAGCAAACAAACAGAAAAAATCCTATATCTACATTGACATTTACACGTGTATTCTCTGTCCTGTTTGTCACCACATGTAGCTCAAGACTTAGAATGTCTTCCCCTTTTTGGGATGATGCAGTGGCTTGAACTTGCCCTCCAATTGCAGGCACTATAAAAGACAGTCTGACGCTACAATCGGGTCCTTTACCACTGCATGGCACCAGGAAGCACTGAGGTGAGAAACAGACAAG
>CAAKHB010001135.1:15485-33186 GCA_901007665.1 Aeoliscus strigatus
TCTGTATGTTGATACACAGCAGCACAGGAACTGCTTTCATTGTAGCCCACAGTGTGCACCCACCAAACTATCAACAGCATGTTACCTGACTAATGCATGGCATGTGGACTGACGGGCAGTATGGTGTGTGACTGGTGGCAGAAACTAGTTGGCAGGGGAGGCTGAGAGTGGAGGGGGGACAGGGCCTTGTTCACCTGGCCAGCCGGACCACATTTGGGCTCCAGTTCATACAAAAATACCTCACAGGTCCCTAACGGGGCGCTGATCTAGTCTGAGACTCTCACCCTGCAACAGCTCATGGATGCAGTGGGGAAGGGGCTGGGTGACGCACAGGTCCTGGGGCTGCAGTCCAGTCGAGCGTCCCAGAAGATCCTGGAGCTGTGGACCCAGAAACTCTCAGTAAGAGAAGTACCTCCTGACAGAGAATTGGACCAAAAAGACTGCACTCGACCCCATAGACCCCTTCCCAGAGATCACCCTGAGCCCGGGGCTGGGGGAGCTGACCGGCCCCCTCCTGACAACAAAGGGCAAGCAGAGACTGACCCTGCACAGAGCGGAAAGAAAGACTCTTAACGAGAACTGTGTGAAAAGCACTGAGTGCACAAAACTCACCAGTCTCTTCTCTCTTTTAACCTGGTTTTTAGTCGCTTCAGTGTGGTCTTTAATAAGAAAACCTTCATCATGGGAGCTGGCCACAGGCGGAGGGAAAGGGATAAGTGAACTTGTCGGTCACGTGTGCGTTGCGTTGCGTCTCCGATCCGTCTTTGATCCGTCAGCACGCTCCGTCCATTTACACCGGATGCGTTTCTACTGCGTCGCGGCTCCGGTCCGTCAGTCACGTGACCGACAAGTTCGCGCGGTGAAAACACGTATAATCACGCGAAACTTCATGTATGTGTGATAAATCCAGGAAGAAACACAAGTGTCTCCGGGTGGGAGACACAGAGGAGAGTCGGATTTGTTTGTGTTTGACTTTTTTTTCTGTGTTTTGTGCTTTTACCATGGGAAAGTAGCTCGTTCGTAAATAAATACTCTTAATAAATGTACTGTGTTGAAAGTACTGGTGAAATAGTGTGAAATACGATCTGGCGTCACCGTCGAGCGTTTTATTGTGAAAAGTAACCGGATATTTATTTTGTTTCTGTGATGGACTTCCTGCCCCGCTCGATGGATTTTGTGCGAGATTGCTGCGTCTCAGCTCCGGCATCCGTCAGAAATAGAACCTCTGCGTATTTTCGACGCAGCGCTCCGGATCGACGGAGCTGAGATGGATTGGAGACGCAACGCACACGCAGCCGGTGTAAATCCAGGGTTAGTTTTTCCCTCAGAGACTGTGAGAGAGCATGGGATGATGAGACCTTGTCATTTAAGTCAAATGTGGATGCAGGCTGAGGTTCTTCCTGCAGTGACAGTCTTGTGTGTGCTTTTACATATTTATGGTTTGATCTTGGTTAGGGAGTTCGAAATAAAGTGATACCATCCACAATGGTGCACACTAATTTATGCTCTTGATGCCAATGTCTCTTCACACTATCTTGAAGATATCGGTTGTGAGACAGGTCTCATATGTGGGTTTGCATGTTGGTATGTTGATATGTTATTATGTGTTCCACATCTTAATCACTGTTCCACTACCACACCACACATCCAGCAGGATTTGGCTCAACTCTACTCAGTTTGATTCCAGACCGTCCAGACTGGGATGCCCATCTGTCTTTAGTGACCAATCAAAGGCCACGTTCTGTCGACTTTATGCTGTATTGGCTCAGCTCACCACCAAAAAAGTACTAGGTAGCAGGTAGTCTAAAAGGAAACACAAAAGAGCCAGGTAGATTACTCTGTATGGCATGTACAGTATGTGTAGGAACCATATACCACTGTAACACCATCCAACTGAACTGTCTCAAAGTGTAAAATAAAAAGAAATATCAAAGGCTATGTGTGTGGTCCTCTGCTTGGATGAAAACTAACAGCAGCAGAGTCTGTGTTCAAATTCACAGGCTGCACTCAATGTGCATTTGTCAGCCGCATACGTTGAAGGGTGTCCACATTCTTTCCTAGGTGAAGGGTTGTCAGGGTGTCATTTCGGCAGCAGTCCGCTAGGATTATGAAGGGGGCTAAAATTAGCTTTTTACCAGCGCTTAACATTCTCCCTGTTTGTAATGATCTGTTTCACTCCACTTGTCCTATATTATCATATACTGTATATTATTATATCACAGTGTGATCATCTTCATCCTGGTCATACACAGTATAAAGTCATTTTATTCTGACCATTAAGCATCATGGTGCGTCCTTATCAAACCCCATAACCTTCACCAAGTAACACTGGTGTTTGTGAGATCTTTATCTGCTTGGCTTGATCACCTTTTCAAATAATAATTCATCATTCCTGTGTTATCATGATGGATGAGTGATTAAATCCAATGAGGACCACTGATGAAGATGAGAAGTGTCTGAGGAGGGTGGATAGATAGATAGATAGATATGCAGTTGCATGGGGCCCCCGAATCACTAGGGGGCGCCCAAGCTGCAAGTTCAACCTCAATATCTGAGGAAAATAAACACTTAGCTATACCATTATACTATAAGTATAATATAGACAAAATGATGCTGCCATGATAGGAGAGTTGTGGTGTGTATTTGTGGGGTAATAAAATAAAAATCATTTTTGGGCTGCTGTGCTGTCGCAGTCAGCGACGTCAGTGAAAATGTATGACTGATAACTGTGCTCACGTCAGTAGCAAGAAACTTGTCACCAAGAGCACCATGGCCTCCAAGTGGTCCTATATGTCTGGTGCTGGAAAAAGGAAAAAAAAAGAAATGTGACGAAGAAAAGCGGTTACAGGATAAAGGTACGACCTTTTTTCATGATGTGGGGTAGGGATGTAGCTGTAATGCTGATTTTTGGGCAACGTTTGCTATTTGACCTGCTCGCTCGCTCAGCTAGCCTCGGATAAATCATGCTAGCTATAGTTCAGCTAGCTAGCTGCCTAAGACTGTTTGCATGTAAGTTAACCTAGCATTATACCGTGCTTGCTTCATGAAATAACACAAATAAAATTGGCTTGGGCATCTTTAAAGGGACACTATTGAATTACGATAAAAAACTGATGATGGATTTCTCTATTCATACAAAATTAAAATAATTACATGATATGAATATCTGCTTATAATCTGTTGTAATTGGTAACCTAAGGGGCTTTGTCTTTGCAAGGCCACTTCTGAAATATTTTGGAGCTCTGCCTGACCAGCAAGCAACAGGTCCGTCTTCATCACTGCCTGACAAGGAAACACCTAGTTACTAGTACATGCTCACCAGCACCTGACCAGCAAGCAGCAGGTCCATCTTTTTTTTCCTGCAGATGTACAACCTCATCTGCCAGATTTTAGTCAACCAATTGATCCAGCTGACTGGCCATCCGTTCTCTCAGATTCATTCAGGACAGACTTGGTTGGTAGTTATTGTTATTGTTATTGTTTATTTCTTATTGTTTGTTTCTTAACACTTGAATGCCTATTCATTGTATTTTTATTCCAGGTGATGGCCTATGTTGGGTTATGTTCAATTTGAGCTATGGCCTAAAAACAAACCCTCTCAAAATTTAAAATAAATATTTTTGAGGAACACTGCGTCCGTTTAATTTATTTGTGTATAGAGAATGCCCAATGTGTACTTTGTATTATCGTTATCAATTTAAATTGCTTGTTTGGGTCAAATCAAGGTTTCATTTTTAATTTGAGGTTGTCACGACCCTATCCAGCTTTCTTCTTCAAGTGTAACTGACTTTTGTATCTTAGTGGATCATCTGAAAAGGGATCGGAATCTATAGCGTAGTTTGACAAAATAGGGGCCCCGAAACAGCATTTCGCATAGGGAAATTGTTGTATCCAGCAGGTCATATAAGAGGCACATAAAACACATCGAGACATCCTCACATGTGAGTACATTTGTACCTGTGCCAGTGGGGGAGCTATGAGGAATTGTATAGTCTGATGCCTGAGGGGATGAAGGATCGCCTGAAGCACTCAGTCCTGCAGCACATCTTTAGCAGACGGTTACTGCGGCTGCTCCTTTGTCTGGAGACAGCTCTGTACAGAAGGGGTTCAGGTTTGCCATGATGCTCGGCACCTTACTCCTTACGCGCCTCTCAGCGACTGTCCCCATGTTGTCCAGACCTCTCCTGACCACTGAACCAGCTTTCTCAATAAGCTTGTCCAGCTGCTTCCTGTCCTTGTCCATCTGGCTACCATCCCAGCAAACAGCAGCATACAGCAGGGCACTCTCCACCACTGATCTGTAGAACATGTGCAGCATATTGCTTCACGCATTGAACGAGCACAGCCTGTGGAGGAAGTGAAGCCTGCTCTGCCCCTTCTTGTAGATGGCATTCGTGTTTATGGACCAGTCAAGCTTCCATCCAGGTGGACACCCATGTACCTATAGCTAGATACCACCTCAATGTCCACACCTTATATGCTGACGAGCAGTGGGGCAGCGTAGGTCCAAGTCTCCTTTGTCTTGGTAGTGTTAAGGAAGAGGTGGTTCTCAACACTCCACTGACTGAAGGCCCTCACCAGCTCCCTGTATTCCCCCTCACCATCCCTCCTGATATACGCCATGACTGCCATGTCATCAGAGTACTTCTGAACATGGCAAGACTTCGAGTGTTACTAAAAGTCTGAAGTGTACAATGTAAAGAGGAACGGTGCCAGTACTGTCCCTTGTGGAGCTCCCGTACTGCTCAGGACCATCTCCGACACACAGCTCTCAAGCCTGACCAACTGTAGTCGTCCCGTCAGGTAGTCTGAGACCCAGGTAGTGAGGTAGTTGTCTGCCCCTATCTTTTCAAGTTTACCCCGGATAATGTGCGGTTGAATGGTGTTGAACGCACTTGAGAAGTTGAAGAATATTATCCTGACATATCCTCCCGGTTCATCTGGGTGTGAATGAGCCTGGTGAAGCATGCACAGAACGTTGTCTTCTATTCCAATATTCTCACGGTTGGTTGTTCCACCTGAGACCTCAGGTAGTCATTCACTCCACCGGGACTGGCACAAGGCAGGAAGTCTTCCACGGCTCGGCTAGTTGTGCTGCACAGTCCCTGTACAGTCATGGACAAACACCGCCCCACCGAGGAGTTCCCTCCTCACTGCCTCTGTTGTGAGAACCAGGGGATGATTTTCCATTGCTGCGAGAGGTAGAGGTGATGTTGCCACAGGTGGAGATGTAGGTGCTGCTGCTGCAGATGGAGGTGGAGGAGCCCCTGCCACTGCCGCAGATGGAGGAAGAGATGCCGCATGTGGAGGTGCTACTGCCGTAGGTGGAGAGTGACCTGCTGTCTCCAGAGACAAACACTGGAGACATCAGCGTCTCAACTGAGTGTCTGTTAGTCCTCCAGGAGGTCTAGCAGTGGACCCCACCCAGGGTCTGTTCTTCCTTCAGTGTCATTGTTGTTCTGTATTTGTGAGAGCTTGTACACTGCTAACACGTCATACAAACACCTGTTTGACATTGAAGGTCTGTCTGTATTTGTGTGACAGGTTTTAGCAGGGATTCATCAAAGTACAACTTTGACTGTGACATGATTTATATAACTTGGAAATAATAAAGGAAAGTACTTTTACATTGGACTTTTACATAATGCAGACACAAACAAAACACACAAAAAAATTGATTCATATCAGGATTAAAAAGTACCATGACATGAAAATGGATCAAATGTTTATGGAGTCCATATTACACAGCTGAGACGTTTGTATTTTAATTTATGACTGATTAATTCAGGCTCCATGCCTCTATTAACCACAACCACCACTGCTTGATTATGTGATGATACACCGTGAGTATTTGATACAATCTGGAAGAGCACCAAAGGGCAAACCGTCCAAATTCATGTTCCCTCTGTTCCCTCCAAAGCACTAGTGACCATAGTCTGCGCAATGGGTAGTGTGCAGCTTGTGTAGTTGGACAAAGCCTGAGACAATTAGACACAGAGAGAAATGTAGAGAAATATAACTGGGAGAGAAAGGTGGATTGAGAGAGAGAGTGAGAGAGAGGCATTAGTGGTGAGTAAGGAACGCAGAGGAGTGATTTCAAACTGCTACAGGGAAATAAAAGATAACAGGACAACAATGACAAGAAAAACTGCAAAAACAACAATACTATGACAAGAACACTTAAACTTTGACATTGCCCCTTTATGGTCACAAACAATACTCCTGTCAAGTACGTCAGTGGATTGAATGAGTGGTTTTCATGAAAAGTAATGAACTGACACGCATATATAGACAAATACTGAAACATTCTAAGAAATTCTGCTTCTTTCATTGTGTCTGTATCCTGTCAGCTCTGGTGCACAGACAGGGACATGTCAAATGACACCTTTCCATTCTCATATGTCTTTCGCACATGATATGTTTTTAATCATTTTTGGGGGGCATACCGAATGCAGTCAGCATATCCTGTTCATCCAAATAATGTTACACTGTCAAGTCCTAGTTCAGCCTCATTTTCAGGTTGAAAGCTCACATGAAACTGCCCCCAAACATGGAAGCAGACTCTTTTCCATGCTCCTATTCTGTCACCGTAGCTGCAAATACAAGGACATGACAAAGGACATCATCATTGTAATACACCTTTTGCACATGAGATGTTTTTAATTATTTGGGTCGGTGGGGGTGGATGGAGGTATGCTATTATAATTTTATTTGATAGCTGTCAGGACAGAAAGAGATGATAGGAAATGGAGAGAGACAGATGGGGAACAACGCACAACAATGGTCCCAGGCTAGATGGGAAGTGAGGACGATGACGTCCTTGGTGTACAAAATGTCAGAATGTTGCTTTGAGAAAAGGCCAGTCACTCAAAAACAGACCAATGACCTTGTGCTTTCTATCATACCTTCAACTTGTCAGTGCTAACATCTGTGTGGGTGTGCAAGGCCTTTAAAGGAGGTTTCCTACTCAACAACTAGTGCCCCTCAGTTCATTTTCATTGTCTTGTCTCCTAACTACGATTTAAATGGAGGTGAAAAGGAGGTTAAACACCTCCTTTTCATCGGATTGAATGTCTCCCTTTCATCTTACCCCACATGAACACGTGAATCAGAAAATACTGGTCACTTGACATAAAATAGAAGTGACTGTATATGGCAGCAGGCTGGTGTGGGCTTGCTCATAGCTTCCCAGCTCAGCCGCCATGTGTCGGTTGGGGATCGGTCTCTCATTGTTGGTTTGGCTTATGGGCCAAACAGCAGTGCAGAGTAACCAGCATTTTTGAAGCCCCTGGGAGGAGTACTGGAAGCAAGCATTTGACCATGTCCCTCGTGGCATTCTTTGCGAGGTACTCAAAGAGGGTTAAGGGCGGTATGGTCTCTATACGACAGGAGTAGGAGCAGTTCCCAGTACATGTTGCGCCTAGGAGGAGGGTGTCTGGTACGGGAGCCAAAGGGTTTCATCTCTGCTTTTTTCCCTCTGGGTTGGAGGAGAGTTCCTCCCGCAAGTGGAGGACTTTCAGTTATCTCAGGGTATTTTTCACGAGTGAGGGAAGGACGAAATGTCAGATTGACAGGTCGTGTTGAAGAAGGAGCTGAGCCGAAAGGCAAAGCTCTTGATCTACTGGTCAATCTATGTTAATACCCTCACCTATGTTCATCAACTTTGGATCATGACTGAAAGTACAAGATCTCGGATACAAGTGGCCGAAATGAGTTTCCTTTGTAGGATGGCGGGGTGCTCCGTTAGAGATAGGGGAGGAGCTAGAAGTAGAGCTGCTGCTCCTCCACATCGAGAGGAGCCAGCTGAGGTAGCTCGGGCATCTGTATCGGATGCCCCCTGTATGCCTCTTTAGGGAGGTATTCCAGGCATGTCCCCCTGGGAGGAAACCCCAGGGAAAACCCAGGACACACTGGTGTGACTATGTCACTCGACTGGCCTGGGAATGTCTTGGGGTCCTCCCGGAAGAGCTGAAAGATGTGTCTGGGGAGAGGAAAGCCTGGGTGTCCCTTCTCAAGCTGCTGCCCCCGCGACCCGGCCCCGGTTGAGTGGAAATAGAGGAATGGATGGATGGATGCAGAAAACTTTTTCTTTTGTTATATGTGGAAATAATGTTTAATTTACATTTAACTGTCTGAAACATTTGTGCAATCAAATGATTTGTATTTTTTGTATTTGGTAAAAATTGAAATAGTGATCAATTTTTTTATATCCTGTATATATCCTGTCCTATATCCTGTCAATCACAGGCTTTTATATCAAATCAAATTGAAATCATATTGACCCTAACCCTAGCCCAGTATTATTAAACATTTTATTCTGGCAGTTCCAGCAGAGAGAATACACATTTTTTGAGTATAACAAAAAAAAAAATTGCACAGACTCATTTAGTCACACATTAGCTTGCTTTTTGCACAAATGATGTGCTTGTTCACATCCATTTATAGACAAATGCTTTTATCAGGAAAGAAGGGTGTTATTACAGCACAAAAGAGAGCTGCATGTTAAAGAAAGGACTCAGTGAATCTGAGTTTCAGGTAGTTTACTCGATTCTCTGCATTCACCAGTGTTCACCCTCTTCATTTGCATTCATAGTGAAGCACATTTCCTCAAGCAGCTCACACGCAGAGGCCAAGGTCGGGTATTGTCTTGCTCATACACATCAGACACTCCCCTCGAAACTCACACACATAGGCACACACACACACCTGACTGCTCCAACAGCTAACTGTCCCTTAACACGTCCAGTGTCTTGGACATGACAGACCAACTCATCTCAAGGGGAATGCTCAAAAACAAGTGACTAAGACACTAAGACCAAATAAAAAAGTGCAGCATAGCATCTATTCAATATATTACCTATAAACGTATGAGGACAGCAGAGATCTTTAGCATTATAGCAGCAAATAATAAGTAACACATCAAATGAAGTTGAAAGTGGAATGTGTTGATCATTAGGTACCTTAGGTAGGTGTGGTATGTTCCACAAATATCGAACTGATGATTTGGTTTCCTCCATGAAAATGCATCATGCTGCAGACTGTTGCCCTGTTCACAATTAACCATTAACACATTAACAATGTAATAATCCTAAAAGTTTCCAATGGTGTTGCAGAAACTTCAGAATGACCTTTGCACAAAGCTTTCCAGGATATATATTGTCAGGTAAGCTTCCCACGGCATATAAATGGGACATTCAGAGTGAATTAACGTCTTGAGCTGTTTTTAATGTCACATTTGCTGCGCTGTGACCTTGCATGAAACATTTCCTTCTCATCCCTCTTTCGTGATAGACTGCTGCATTTTAGTTTATGAGGATTTCACCCCCCCCCCCATATGTTATACCAGGTGGCAATCTGACAACTCAACAATTTTATCCCCATTTTTCAGACACGTTGTAGCTACAGCTCTCAGTGAATACTCGCCAACATTGTTTTCCATCTTCCATAAAAATGATATTGTGTAGCTTTCCATTTCTCTGACCTTCATCAATATCTTTGAGCTGTTTATATAATGTGTGTGTGTTTGTTTAAAGGTGGTTTGCATATATACCATTTGTGCATGTGAACACACACGGTACTATTCTAAAAGAACAGAGATGATGCAATCAACTAACAAAGTAATATGGGAACAAAGGGTTTCTCCAAGACAGGCATGCATATAAATCTTAATGCAATATGTCAGTCACAGTGCTGCTCGTCCTGCTATGCCATCTGGAATTGTTTGGAAGAATGCTGCAAGTCTGCAAATTTAAATTGCATACAACGTTCCACACATTAGGGTTCTCTCATCTTTTTTTCTCTTATAACAAAAGTAGTTTTGCAGCTCATTCAAATCACAGTTTTAACATGCTGTATTTTTTAATGATCCTGGGTGAATAAAACGGAGACATTTCAGTTTAATGTATATGTGCCAAATCATAACAAATGGTATTTTTGGGTCATGCTTTATAACAACACAGTAAAACATCCTCTTTGACATAGTTTCCTCTAAGAACAGGAATGAGAAAAAGCGCTTCAACAACTGGAAATACAGTGCCTATAGTTATGGTTAACAGGCTAAAATAATGAAAACAATAAAATCCCTAATGTCCCGAAAAAAACATCAGTCTTTCTGGACATGTATCAACCAGCTTTGCACACCTAGATTGGGTAATATTTCCCAATTCATCTTTGCCGAATTGTAAGATATCAGTCCAATTCCATGGTGATCCGTTTCTACCAAACATAGCACTTTGATGAGACCAAAACTGAACTTGGGCTGAAATCAGACTGTATAACTTTTTGCCACGTGACATCAAAATGTTCAATATGTTCTTTGGCATACTTTAAACGAGACTCTGTGAAATCACACAACCACCGAAAACACACCAAGCACACAGTGTAGCCTGATGGTTGCAGCACTACAGTGCTGAGCAGTTGGGGAGGATTGAAGGGAAAATGTACGCTGCCAAATTCTTGAGTGGCTAAAGCAGGACAGGGAGGTGAATGTCCGAGAGTGGCCCAGCCAGAACTCCTGTGGATGGAGTGCAGTCCATCACTGCTCACCATGGAAATTGACTGAACACAAACAGAAAGAGTGGGGAATTATTCCACAATCTGCATGTGCAGAGACATATCCCAACTGATTAATAATTAAAGCACAAAGTATTAAATCTGGGAACTGATCACTCTTTAAACACTGCAATTCAATTTTTTTCATTTTTTACATCTTTTTCTACTTTGTTATATTTTTAGACATTTTCATTTTTTCCCCGCTTAATTGCAAAAATGTACAAATGTACAGGATTCCTACGCAAGTATGGAACCCATGTAAAAGTATGGAATTAAATTTAAACTTTCAATTTTCAATAAAAATCATCTCCACTATTCTAAAATTCAGTTTGTAAAATAATAAGTTTGATTATGCCGTCTAGCACAATTTGTCAGGTGGTATGTCCAGTCTGCTGCCCCATGACCCTCTTCCAGCCCCCAGGTAGCACAAGGTTTCCTTTGACAAGGAGGACAACTCTCATGTGGTTAATGAATGGATGCATGTTTTGGATGGATGGCTTGACAAGCCAATATACAGACTGGTTGGAGCTACATGAAGCTTTGGAAGTGTAACCCTAGGGTAGATCCCCAGTGTTTAAGGTGTTTTTGTAAATGTGTTTTTGAATATGTGTCTTTGGCTGTGTCCAAAATCGCTCCCTACTCCCTACACAGTGCACTATGTAGTGGATACGCCGTTTTGCAGTGGTGTCCGAATCCAACGTTCCTTACTGTGTTTAATCACTCTGTGGTCAAGGTGCTGCAGTTTTATTTACAAAAAGGAGGAGCAAAACCAACTGTTGCACTGAAGAAGCTGTGTGAAGAAAATGGGATCTCCTTTGTGAAGCTGGGAGAGCTTCATAATAGGGCTGGGCGATACTCGAAATATAGAAATCGATCCGATACCAAGTAAATACAGGGCTAGTATCGCTGATACCGATACCGATTTTTGCACTGTTTGCACAGAGAAGCAGCGGTCTGAGGAGAATATAGTAAAGTGCTGCACTACAAAAGAAAAACTGCAGTAGCGATCCCATCACGCTAGTATCAATCCAATACCAATACTCACTTTGGAATCAATACTATCGATATTTAGATCGATACGTCGAGCACTACTTAATATCAGATGGTCTGTGTGGAGGCATGAAACACTGTTAAAAATATCAAGACTATTGCCAGCCATTAAAATGCAACTGGCTACGAGTGCCAGTGACAGCATGTCTGCACAGAGCGTTTTCAGTGCTTTCTGTCACACATGCTTGACATTGGCAGCAGTTTGAAAACCACATCCATTAGGTTTCAGAAGGAAAAGCTAACTATTGGAGAATGTAAGGATGAACTCATGGTGGCCATTGGACAGTTCACACTTCTCCTTGGTGGTGAAGGCCACAGGGCACACAATGCTTCTAATGTTGGTGCAGACAGAGTCAAGACAAACTTACTCAGAGTTAATTCATGAGTTTGAAATCAGATATGACTCCCTCAAGTCATGTGATCATTACTTAGTATTTGATCGTTCGACCTGGCCTCAGGAAATGCAAGACCTCCACAGCTTTGGAAACACATCACTTTGCAGCATTCTTTGCAGCGAGAAATATGAAGCCACCTTGCAACTTGACAAAGACACATCACTGTGACAGAATGCATGCGCTTAAAGCAGGCAGGAAAACGCCTGGGAGCCTCTTCTGTTTATGACTTGGTCTAATAATAATACGAGTAACTCAGATGCTTACTCCAACATCAATAAGGTGGTTAAACTGCCTTTAAGCAGTGCAGCTTGTGAGAGGGGATTCTCACATCTAAACTGATAAAAACCAAGTACTGATCTCGTCTGTCACATGTTCATCTCTTAGCTCTGCTGCACATTCACCTGTCAAAGAAGACCACAGAGACATTTGACCCAAAGCAAGCTGTTGACTGGTGGATGGAGACAGCTAATCGGAGGCTCAACCAAGGACAGGGAGGTGCATCTGCAGCATCTTCATCACCTACCATGCAGAAAGCTGAAGCAGAAGAAAGTGGGAGTGACACTGAGGAGGACAGTGAGGAAGACTGCTCTTATTAAGACCATGCTACATATGGGGTGTGTACCAAACACATCTCCTGGTACTCACCTGCATAACTCACTGAAAAAGTTATGTGCACCCCTGTTTATAAAAGTAATTGTGTGTAGTATTTGTAATAAATATTAGGATAAATTTGTAGCATAAAGGTGTATTAATATGCAATATTATTTATGCTGTCGAGTCTACAGTTGTAATACCAATAGAGGTACAATACAGGTAAAAATCTTTTCAAAACTAATTATGCAAATTTACATACTGCTGCAAAATATAATGTTCAAATGAGAAATTCTCTTGGAAATAGATGCAATTTAAGTCTCTCAATTTGAACGTTTTCTTTACAATTAGAATTAAATTATAATTCAAACAACTATTTAGTGTCAGAACACTTGACCCAGAAAATATATTGATGCTTTGAACCAATCTTAATTGTAGATATTGTAGATTTTTATTTCTTAAGTGTAATCATATTGTACGATTATATGTTTGCATGCTATTTGTTGGGTAGTTGAAGTTCTGTTGCTCTAAAGAACATTAACTAGAGCTGTTGTATTGCATTTCTGTAATGGTAAAAAAACACATTCAGGAAATTGACATTGTAGGAAATTCTACGACGTCTTAAAGATATACAAGCAGCCACTGTAATCTAATCTTCTCATGACTTTGACTACCTGTAATATGTCTACAATCAAGGATACATCTTAATTGATGCAGCATCCTTCCACCATAAAACAGGGTCTGTGAGAATTAGAGAGCTCTATGTCTCATGAAGAACTGGACAACAAAGTTGCTAGTATTAAAGCCAGAATACCTCATGCAGGATACAGACTTGTCAAAAGACTCCTGCAATCTGAGGGCCTTCGCATACAATGGCTCAGAATTAAAAGTTGTATGCACAGAATTGACTCTGCTGAGTTCTGTCACAATTAACATGCATGGGATGCACAGTGCGACAAACGTATTCTGTCAAAGGGCCACTGTCACTTGTCCATATAGACACGAATCACAAACTAATAAGGTTTGTGTGATTTCTGACTTGAATGGGTGGTAGTTATTTTGTATACAGTTGTGTCTGCTGCACAGCAATGTCTTTCCCGTAGTTTAGGATTACTCAGAGACTGTCTTTACATTTCAGTTTGCTTAAGATGTTTCTTTTTTATGGTTTAAGGTACAACATTGTAATTTTTGTAGGTGTGGATGGCTACTCCAGAAAGGTGAGTAAATAATTGGTATTAGTCAGTTTGTTCTTTCCTAAAGGCTCTAACACTGTGTAAAATGTGTGGTTAGCTCATGTACCTGAATGCTGCAAAGGACAACAAATCACACACAGCTCTCAACTTCTTCCTAGAAGCTGTTCAGCAGTTTGGATGGCCATTGATATATGCTTTCCTACTTTAACAAAGCCTTAAAAGGTGCAAAATGTAGAAAATGTGGGTTATTATTGATAATGAACTTGTAAACATTAAAAAAAACACAGGCTGTCAACATTGTGAGCCAATAATTATAAACCAATGTCTGTGCATCTGTAAATATAACATTTGATTGCACTGTCTCCACTGGTGGTGGCAGAGTTGAAGATGCTGAGATTCTCTTTAGGAGTGACCAGGATGGACAGGATTAGGAATGAGGTCATCAGAGGGACAACACAGACAGGAAGGTTAGGAGAAAAAGCTAGAGAGGCTAGATTGAGATGGTTTGGACATGTGCAGAGGAGGGACAGTGGATACATTGGTAGGAGAATTTTAGAGATGGAGTTGGAGGTAGGAGACAGAGAGGAAGGCCAAAGAGGAGGTTTATAGATGCAGTGAGGGAGGACATGGAGGTAGTTGGAGTCAGAGTAGAGGATACAGAGAACAGGGAAAGATGGAAATCGGTGATTCGCTGTGGCAACCCCTGAAGAGGGACAAAGCCGAAAGAAGAAGAAGAAGATTAAAACTGATTTATGCCCAAATACCTTCTATTGCTTCATTAAAAGAACACGCAGGATCCACTCACACATAGCAAAAAGGGTAATAGGAGATCGGATCCAACAATTACCTAGAAGAAAATTGATTACTGGACATCTCCAATAGTGTCCACATGTTTTTCCTCCACTACGTCTTCCTGCCCCGCCTGAAGGACGACCGGGCAAATTTGTCCGACGTTTGGGACAACCACCCTTTACACACAGAGGAAAATTGAACACCAAACCAGCTGGGGATCATAGGCCATATGAAACCCCCCACCTAGGTACACATACAACAGTAAAAAAAAAAAAGAAAGCAGTTTTCTAAAAGCTTCTGCTTATAGTATGAATTGTGTTGTTGAATGTTTTGCAGCTTGGTGAGGAGGACAATATCAGTGTTTCGGCAGATATTTATTTGAATGTTGTTCAATACATACATCGCTTTCTGACAAGTGCCTAATGACCAAAACATTGTCAGTCACTGAATGATTGCTGATGAACATCCTCTGGCTTTTGAGAACAAAGCAGAATAAATGACATGAAATACATTTTTGTCAAACTTTTTTGAACATATGAAACAAAACTCAGGTTTGAGACTATGAAACATGAATGTAATAAGTGACACTGTTCAACAGTTTAAACTCTGCCGAATGCATTTCCAAAGCATAGGGCCAGAGTTGTCACATGTTTAAAATCAGCATATGATTTCATGTGTGCAACTGGAAAGGTTATGGCCTGAGCACAAGCACTGACACTGACTATTGGGAAACAAATGTCATGTATTTCTGGTTGGTAATCATGATTTGATGGATACTTACTGAGTATAAGTGCGCAAATGTTATGCATGTGTAATGGGGCGCGATGTGAACCCAGATGCAACACACAGGAGCACAAGGTAATATGTTTATTGGGTAAGGGAGCCGGGGCACGGAGATGCGTCAGATTTCCGAAGGCAGCCACAACAAAGTCATCTTCAGTCTTTTCCCAAACAGCAAACTCAAAAACAGTCGCAACAAAATCTTCTGAAAAACTCAATTCAATGTAGACGTTACAACAGGGCGACACAGGAGGCAGGGATTGAATCAGGCAGAGACAGCGACTGGAGACCAAAGCTGGCAAGACCTGCAGACATGAGAGACAATCCGGCAACGAGTTGAGACATGGGGAGCTTTATTACCACTTGTGCAGACCAGGTGTGGGTGGTTGAGGCTGATTAGGATGAAGATTGGCAGGGAGTGGCAAGGGGTGATGTGTTCAGGGGAAATGGGAGAAACCAGGGACAGCTGGCAAACCATGACATGCATGTATCTGAACTCTTAATAAAAGTATTTACTTTTTTAAATGAACTCAACTGCTTCTGAATCTGTGACATCTTCAGGGGTCATCACTAAAGTGTCCAGATCTCCTATTGCAAGATAGGTGTAACACCAGTTCCACATAAAGTCAGGTGTTGGACCTTCTTGAGCCAAGCTTAAAGCTGTGCTGTAAGCTTGGCTCCTGAAGATATTAAAAGATAAATGCATACATATGTACAATAATTTGTTTAATATACATACAGCAAATTGTTATCATAGGAGCAATGTTTGAGGGAACCTGAAGTAGTCTTCACCCAGAGCACTCAGTATTTTATTTAAGGAAAACACAAGAAACTTGTGCCACCTAAGATAGACCAGACTGTGATCAGATCAGTGAATAACTCCCTAAACTTTAGTGAATTGAGCACATCAAATCTAAGAAGTGTACAACCTCCTACGCCCTGTGATTGATAATTTAACTATCTAGACCAATGAGCAGCGATGGCTAACATGTCTCTCGGGTCATCAGGTGGGAACCTCCCTTCAACAGTGTTTCGTCTAGTTCAGGGATGTCAAACATACGGCCCGCGGGCCGGATCAGGCCTGCAAAAGGGTTTCATCCGGCCCGAGATACGGTTTCATAAAGTATTAAAATGAACTGCAACTTCTCAATAATCTGCTGTTCTAAATGCGTCCGATGGATGGCGCAATAGCAATTGTGTTCAGCAAGCAAGCTGTTTATACCAGAGCAGAGCAAGTAGGTCAAACGAGCCAATCGGATGAGCTCTTTTGTGTTTTGACCGCATGATTTATTATTCTATTTATATTCTACTTTAAGGATTTTATGCTTTTCACCCTCATTGCCCCAAAATGTCGCTGTCAAAAAGAAGAAAAGTAGAAGCGGAGTGCAGAGTGTTTCAAGAAATATGGTCATCCTCCTGTTTTTTCACGGAAGTGAATGGGAAAGCAGTATGTTTGTTGTGTTCACAACATGTTGCAGTGCTGAAAGAATATAACCTTCGTCGCCACTATGTGAGTTTTGATAATGTTGATGATAACATTCAAGGACAGCGGAGAAAAGAGAAGGTGGATGAACTGTTGTCTCATCTGAAGAAACAGCAGTCCGTTTTCACTCGTAGCCGGGACGTCAGTGACGGTGCGGTCAAAGCTAGTTACCTCATTGCTAACGAAACGCGGCGGCTTCCAAACCATTTAGTGAGGGCGAATTCATAAAAACATGCATGGTGACGGCAGGGAGACCGTGTGCCCCGAAAAGCGACAGAATTTTGCAAATATCAGCCTGACAAGAAAACACTATCGCAGACAGTGACTTGCAGTGTGATTCGGATTTGAAGGGCAAATTTGCCGCAGCTAGCTTGGACCCATTTTATCAGAACCTCTAGCCAGGTTACCCCAACTTGAGATCATTCGCTGCAAAGCTGTTGACCATGTTTGGAACCACATATCTTTGTGAGCAGGTTTTCTCTGTAATGAGCATTAATAAAACACTCAGCCACTTGACTCACATCCTGAAGCTGGCTGTCACTCAGAATGTGACGACTGATGTTGATGCACTGGTGAAAGCTAAAAGATGCCAGGTATCAGGAGTTAAATAACCAATGCAACCTCATTTAAAGTGCTGCATGAGACACCTTTATATAGTTATATGATCTGTGAAACAGTTTGGAGAATCACTGAGGCATTGTGTGTTTGTTCTTTGTCCTCAAATTTTCAAATGTTTTGTGATTAATAGTGATGTTGTGTTTGCACTATTTTGGACAGTATTAAACAAAGAAAACAATCTGAAGTTGTTGTTTTTAAGTTTTATACCATGATTTTGCCGGTCCGGCCCGCTTGGTAATAGATTTTCC
>CAAKHB010001136.1:0-11897 GCA_901007665.1 Aeoliscus strigatus
TGCATGCACGCACACACAATCACACACACACACGAATACACACAGTGAAACATACTGTACATATACACACACACACACACACACACACACACACACACACACACACACACACACACACTCATCTGTTCAGATTTCAAGGCAAAACTGTGAATCTGAACTTTAATGTGATTGATTTTCACTTTAGCTAAAGCTGATTTACTAAAGACCTGTTTCACTTTCATACACTCACTGCACATTCTAACAACAACAACAACAACAACAACAACAACAACAACAACAACAACAACAACAACAACAACAACAACAATAATAATAATAATAATAATAATAATAATAATAATAATAATAATAATAATAAAGACCCTATGAGTTTTTAAAGAGTTCTAGAAAGAGTTACAGGCCTGCATGTTCAGTCAAAGAAGAAGAAATCACATTAAGATTCTACAATCATAAATCTTACATTTGAATAAGAAAAGAGGGAAAATCTGTTTGCTGGAATATGAGCGAAGAACGTGGTCTTAATTGATTGTCCAATGAAGTCTCGCGTTAATTAACGCCTTCATAAATCAGAGCCAATTACCTGCATGATCAATCATGTGAATGTGTGAATTAAGCTCATGTGTCACAGACTGGAACCACCAAAACCCACGGACGCACGAGCGCCTCGGTGTAACAGACCACCTGAGCACCGACAGACGTCCGCGAGACTACTACCGACACGTGTCTTCCTGAGTCCTGGAAACATCCTGTTTGGCGTGCAGAACTTGAACCAGCTCAAATAAATTAAACACTTTAATCATTTCTAATACATATGACTTTATGTACTTTTAAAGATTCAACACAGTAAATACTTTTAAGAAAAATACTTAACAGAGTAACGTCACATACATTACATACATTCATAAAAATCAATAATCAATAAATTATGTATGTATGAACGCATATATAACACTTTATAGATTCGAAATTAATATTCTAATAACAATAGTAGATAATCATAATTAATAATAGATAGAACTCTTTAGAACTTTTTAATATACCTTTTTTAAATGCATTAGTGCTTCAGACATCACATTAATAAAAATACATTAAATTAAATTAAAACAAAATCCGCGTGTCCCCTGTGGACAGTCTCTGTAAATCATTCTGCTTCAGTCTTATGGGAGTTTGTGTGAGAGTTCACATTTCTGCAAATTCTTTCACTGTGTAAATAGAATTAACGACCCACATCTGTGGAAACAATGTCCAACCAAATGTAATAACTCTAAAACAGAGACAAAATAATCTTTGTCTACAAATAAAACGCACCCTCACATAAATAGTGAAGAGTGAATGTTTCAATCATTTAGAAAATGTTTGTTGCTGAAAAGTTCAATATTTACGTTTTAATTTGTACATATTCATAATTGATTAATGTGGAGACATGTGATATCACAACATGTAGGACTCTGATAATGTCCTACAATAAAACACTTTACATGCAGGAGTCAGCACCTCTGATTAAAGGTCAGATTTAAGTCACAATATGTTCAATATCACTGTGTACACTGAAACATTTCACTGATATTCATCGTGTGTGTGTGTGTGTGAGAGAGAGAGAGAGAGATTAAAAGTGCAAATATAAAGAATACTCATTGATCATGATCATCAAAACTAGACAGTATTCATCTATATCATTTCAGACATCTTATACATATAAATGTTATAAAATGTTAAAAATACTGAAAGATTTGTGTATACATACATCACACCCACACACAAACACACACACATATATAACGTATATATACAGCTCTGGAAAAAATGAAGAGACCACTGCAAAATTGCCAGTATTTCTGATTTTATTATTTATAGTTATGTGTTTAAGTGAGATGAACATGTTTGTTTCATTTTATAATCTACTGACAACATTTCTTCCAAATTCCAAATAATATTTGTCATTTAGAGTATTAATTTGCAGAAAATGACAAATAAAATATAAAATAACGATGCAATGTTTTCAGACCTCAAATAATGCAAAGAAAACAAGATATCATTCATTTTAAAACATTACAATACTCATGTTTTAATTTAGTAAGAGTTCAGGAATCAATACTTGGTGGAATAACCCTGATTTTTAATCACAGCTTTCATGTGTCTTGACATGCTCTCCACCAGTCTGTCACATTGTTCTTGGGGGACTTTATTCATTCCTGACGCAAGAATCCAACAGATGCTGGAATGGTTTGGCTGTCACACATGTAGAGATGATGAGTTTAGAAAACAAATACAGTGGTCTCTTCATTTTTTCCAGAGCTGTATATATAACATTTGAAAATGAATAATCACACGTGGAGACTATATATTCACAATATGACTAATCATAAGTTAATTCAACATATTAAAAACGTTTTTTTTAACATATGAAACAATTTTGTTCCATAAATATCACAAATCCATCTCTCCAGAAATACGTCTGTTCACGATGTGTATGTGATGCACGAGGTGTGTGATACTCTGTGAACTGTGTACAAAGTACCTGATACTTCCTCCTCTGTCCAGATTACAGAGGTCAAGCCAGCTGGGAGAGCGGCGTGGCGTCCATGATGCACACTAGTGAGTCACATGTCTTCATTCTCTCTGAACCTGAACATCTGCAGCTTTGTCCTGATCCGACAGAGTGAGATGTCTGAGGACAATGCTGATGACTCTCTGCTGCCATCCCTCCCTCCACTGGGCGGTTCAAAACAGACAGCTGCTTAGCGGCTGGTTGTTTCACAATGTGACGCTCTAAACTGCTTCAGCTGACGACATTTGTTTTTAAGAACACTAAATGAACATTCACGTAACAGGAGAACTGACACAGGAACACGCTGGTTCAAGCTCAGGTTAAAATGGAGGTCACACACACACACATACACTAAGGTTTTAACAATATGTCATTGCTGAACACAAATGTGACATTAAAGTTATAAAAGGGAAACCCCGTCCCTTTCAGGATCGGCTCTGTTACTACTACTATGAGGACGACAGCTCTGTCCAACAGCGTCACGGTCGGAAGCGTCCGCTCACTGAACAACCGCCAAAAATATCATCATCACCTGTTGAATTGTGGACAAAGTGTGAAAATATGTCCGATTCTCAATGTTTTTGAGCTGTTGTACTGCTCATCTGATATGTGACATCTTCTCTCTTACTGCGGGACAAGAGGTCCATGCTGTCTGCAGTGAAGGTGTGTGGAGTCCTCTGTCTGTCCTCTGTCCATGCCCTGCATCCGTGTTTCTGTCCGTCTCACATGTGTTTGCATCAACTGATCAGAAGGGAAACGTTTGTTTTGCGTGAAAACTAACACTGCTGTTCCAGGGACATCTGAGGACAGGGGACAAATTCTGGGACAATACCAATAGTGAGACATACACTTCACCAATAGAAAAGGCAGCATTTACCCTTAGGGTGTCATCTTTGTCCCAATTCAGCTCATTTAAAATGATTTTTGTTGCTTTTTTTTAAAACAGGTGAAAGCAGCTGATGAACGTTTACATTTTAAGTTTTGTTCTATCACAAGAGCAACTGCAGACAACTGAGCAAAGTTGGATATGAATGATCTGGTCTGAAGTTTCTGTCTGTTTCTGTCTGTTCAGATGTTACATTTAAGCAGTTGTTGTCTCCAATGGATCAGACGGTCAAAGGTCATCTCAGTGGTTCTCCAGTCAGGAATGTTATTTCATAATAAATACTCCTTCATTACTTTTATTGTAAAGGTGTGTGTGTGTGCGTGTGTGTGTGTGTGTGTGTGTGTGCGTGCATGTTGGGGGGTGGGGGTTATCAAGGGACTGGAGTCAAATTGACTCCATATGTCTAACTATTAATTGTGTGTCAGCAGAGGATGAGGTGGGATTGGGGGAGCGGGGAGTGGTGTGTATGTGTATGTGTGTCTGTGTGTGTGTGTGTTTGTGGTGGCAGGGTCTCTCCTGTGATTTCTACACGGTCTTACAGCTGATGGAGGTGGCAGCAGCTTGTGACAGTGGCTGCAGTGACTCTGTATAATTTAATTAGACCAGACCAGAAAAAATTCTACAATGTGAAGGGTAGTGGAGGGTGTGTGTGTGTGTGTGTGTGTTCCTCTGACTGATGTGAATGGAATGAAATGAAGCAGCACACTCAGAACAAGTGTAGCTACATTTTATCAAGAGAAGAGGGAGTGCAGTGGACAAATTGTTCAAAATAGTAATGCTTTCACATGTACTGTTACTCCCCACCACTATGTGTCACTGTTACTGTCAGTGATGAGACATGACACGCATTTATTCTGGTTATCCCATCGTCATCGGTTCAAAACATTTCTCTGTCTCTGTCTGCATGGTAACGTCGTATGTGAACCGTGACTCCTGTTCGTCCATCACATCCATCTCTGCTGCCCCCCCCCCGAGGAATCCACTCTTCCTATTGAATGTTGTGTTTCTTAAAAGAAGAGAAAATCTTTTCATCCCAACAGTAAAACATCGTATTAACAATTCCGCGTGATCACAGTAATATTCAGTCGATATCAGAAAGTCTGAGTCTTTATTCTTTAGTTTGAAGAACAAAACAGTGATTCATAGTTTTAGTCAACTGGTGAAAAATAAAAGGAGCTTCTGGTGATTTACAACTGCTGGTGTGATTTATTAATGGCCTGTGAAGAGCTTTATAAATCTGCAATATGCTTACCCCACCAGCCATTAAGAGACAATAGACGATTGATGGGGGGGGGGCAGTAAATCCCTACTTAACCTCCAGCGCTGCTCACGTTCAGCTGAAGAACACGTCAGACCTACGACATGCCGGCAGACACACTAAAACCTGACAACACTTTGTGTTGCTGTCCCCGTTGAAAGGCCACAGACCCGATGACACACCGTCTGCTTCGTGTTTACAACAGCACCGCAGCTCCTCACAGGGGACATGTGTCCACCAGAGGGCCCGTCTCTGCGACACATCCACGAGAACCTCTCCTGTGCTCATTTTTATTTTATTCTTTTCCCCTGCAATCGTCATCATTTTCTAGATCGTAGCTCAACCGATATACATTGTCACTTGTCACTTGTCACCAGAAAATTTAAGAAAAATGAAGATTTTTGTTAGGTTCAAAAGTGATGAGTTAACAAAAGTTTCTCTGTTAAACCAGTGTGATATCTACACCAGATGTAAAATATACTCCACAGGAAATGAGAGTGTGGTGCCCTAAACACATTCACTCATTCATTCACTGGGATTTTGTGGCACTAACGTAGTTGTTAATACTTCGTACACATTTACATCACATAGCAAATGTTCAGTCTATTAACGTGAATAAATCATGCAGGACAGGACAGCAAATCTGTACATGAATACTATTCCTAAAACATCCAACACATAAAGCCTGTGTCAGTTACATTCCGCTGACATTTATTATCACGGTGTTTATCACCCCTCACCCCCCACTCGAGCATGCATCCCATCTTTGTGACTAATCAATTCCTTAAAGCTGACATGGGTCTGAACTGGATAAGAACTCTCCATACTGACAGTCACATTTGAGACTGATTGTCTGGCTCCTCCCACATCCAGACCACCAATCAGAGGAAGGGGCATGTCTGTGCGTAACTGGCAACTGTGACCGTGCTGTCAGAGTGGTGGTTGTAAGTCTTTGAGTGCATTCATAGTAACACAGCCGGATCACTTCCACAAAGTTTGTTAACCTTGAACTGAGGAAAACTGCAGAATTTCCAGGTATATTTTCATGTAAACTGACAAACCAAACCAAACGCTTTTGAAGTTTCACATGTTTGAAACTTGCATCTGATGACGACTTATGTCTGTTTATTAGAATTAATGAATCACAGAAGCTGCTTTAGATACTCTGCAACCACCGTTTGAAACTCATGAAAAGGAACGGAGGAGTGTCATTCTCATCCAGCTGTTTGGAGCGAAGTCCTCCTGCAGATGTAACGTGTCCCCACTGATGGGTTGTCATTACTGAGATGCGTTCTTCTTGTGAAGGTCACAGTGGAGTCAACCAGCTGGGAGGTGTGTTTGTGAACGGGAGACCTTTACCTGATTCCACCAGGCAGAAGATAGTGGAGCTGGCACACAGCGGCGCTCGACCCTGTGATATATCCAGAATTCTACAGGTAACAACCCCCAACATTCCCACTTCTTTGGATCTTTGCTCCTTCTGGATGTTTCCCCTCCAGTGTCGGTCGTCACACCCAAACAGCTACCTGAGCTTAAGATCATACGAACCATTTTTCCTCACACTCAGGCTCTCACAGGTTCGCTCTGAGAAGAATTCTGGTTCAGAATTCTTCTGAAGTCACTGACCAACAACGTGGACAGTCGAGCTTCAGGGTCCGATTTGTCTGCAGTGTGAACGAGGCCTTTGATTCTGACTGTGCCCGATCGGGCCTAGTTTACTGTGCACGCTGTCACTTCCAAGTGATCAGATGGGATTTGTTGCATACAACCATCAGCGCTCTGTACTGACCTATCTGCATGGGTTGCTTTGGTAACAAAACAGGATATGTACGAGCTTGTGACATGGTCGTGTTTCGTGCTACAGTCACGGCGGGTAGATGTCACTTGTATCAGATGTCTCTGATATGTGATTTGAACAAACAGAGCATCCAGACTGAAGACTCATCTGGAGAAAGCAGATTCAGACTTCATCAAACACATCTGGATGTGACAATCATCAGCAGTGTGAGCGAGGCCTCTAGTGAGGAACAGAAACCGGTCCGATCATTGGTTCTGTTTTCCTTTCAGGTGTCCAACGGCTGTGTGAGTAAGATCCTGGGCCGCTATTACGAGACAGGTTCCATCCGTCCTCGGGCGATTGGAGGGAGTAAACCCCGTGTGGCCACGCCAGAGGTGGTGGGCAAAATCGCTCAGTACAAGAGAGAGTGTCCATCCATATTCGCCTGGGAGATCAGAGATCGACTGCTGGCCGAGGGAGCGTGTACCAACGACAACATACCCAGTGTGAGGTTTCACTCATCAACACACAATCACTGAGGTCTGAGCACAGAACCAGGGGGAGAACATCCACCACTTCCTCTAGATTATTCTTCAGGAATCATGTTTTGGTGAATGTAATAATTTAGAATTCAGATCAACTGGTCTGATCGGAATCAGACAAGCCAAATGATCACAGATCGAACCATGACGGGAGTTGTCTGCTACGAAGGACCGCATCATTTCCTCTTTTGTCGTTCTCCTTCCTGTCCACCAGGTTTAGTGGAGAGCTGCTGCTCGACATCGTAGAAAACTACAGAACAATCATTTGTCCACTGGAATGCAAACGGCAGTGGACAGTGATGGCAGAGACAGTTCGCACATCCCGTTCCTATGACGACAGACGTTTCTAGTTTATAGGATGGTGTGTTCCTATAGTTTCAGACATTTCACAGTGATGTGATTTCAAGGTGAAAACGGAGTTGTTGACTTTCATCACATAAAAAAGGTTGGGAAAAAAATTGCGTTAATAGTTGAAGCAACCCATGGTATTCCATGTAGAACAAATACAAGACAAACAAATAAAGGCAACTTCTTGAAGGTAGCTCAGGAAAAAACAACTTGGAAAACAACCTGGGATAATAATGATATATATATATAACACATGCAGGATGTTCCAGAAAGGAGCCTTGGTGAAGTTTTTTCATCCTGAAAGGAGGAGGAGGTTTGCGGGTGAACTGTGATGTGGTTTAAACCCTCAGCCGTTCTGAGCCGCTGCTTCCTTCAGAGGACGATGTCAGCTGATGATGTTCAGCTCATCCCGTGTCGTTTCTGTCACCAGGTGTCGTCAATCAACCGAGTGCTCAGGAACTTGGCCAGCGACAAGCAGCAGATGGGAACGGTGGCAGCAGAAGGCGTGTTTGACAAACTCAAGATGCTCAACGGACAGAGCACTTGGGGAGGACGCTCGGGGTGGTACCCAGGAACGGCACTCAACGCCACCGGTACTACTACTACTACTATTACCACTACAACTACTGGTACTACTACTAGTACCATTACTACTACTATGACTACTACTGGTACTACTACTAGTACCATTACTACTACTACTGGTACTACTACTACTAATGGTACTACTACTACTACGACTACTACTGGTACTACCACTACTACTACTACTACTACTACTACTACGGGTACTACTTGTACTACAACCGGTACTACTACTATTACCATTACTACTACGACTACTGGTACTACTACTACTAGGACTACTACTACCACTACTACTACTACTACTACCACTACTACTACTACTACTGCTACTACTACTACTAGGACTACTACTACCACTACTACTACTACCACTACTACTACTACTACTGCTACTACTACTACGACTACTACTGGTACTACTACTACTATGACTACTACTGGTACTACTGCTTCTACCATTACTACTACTACTATTACTACTACTGGTACTGTGTGTGTGTCTGCCTGATTTGGTTTGTTTGTGTGCACATGTGTGTCTGTGTGTTTTTGTGTGTGCCAGATGTTTGTGCCACTTTCTGTGTGTGTGAATGTGTTTGTGCCACAGTGTGTGTTTGTGTGTGAGTGTGTGTGTGTGAGTGTGTGTGTATGTGTTTGCGCCATAGTGTGTGTGTGTGTGTGTATGTGTTTGTGCCATAGTGTGTGTGTGTGTGTATGTGTTTGTGCCGTAGTGTGTGTGTGTTTGTGCCGTAGTGTGTGTGTGTGAGAGAGAGAGTGTGTGTGTGTGTGTTTTTGTGCCATAGTGTGTACGTGTGTGTGTGTGTGTGTTTGTGCCACTGTGTGTGTTTGTGTGTGTGTGTGTGTGTTTTTGTGACATAGTGTGTGTGTGTGTGTGTTTGTTCCACAGTGTGTGTTTGTGTGTGTGTGTGTGTGTGTGTGTGAGTGTGAGTGTGTGTATGTGTTTGTTCCATAGTCTGTGTGTGTGTGTATGTGTGTGTGTGTGTGTGTGAGTGTGTGTGTGTGTGTGTGTGTGCAGCGTTGGGTCTCCTCCGTGTCTCTTTCTGCCTGACTGACTGTGACACTGAGCAATGGCTTCATTCTGCCGTGCAGTGTGTGTCTGCTGGGAATAATGAATAATTAGACTAGCACCATAACATGTGTTCCGCAGGGAGCCTGAGTGAATCTCCATCTGTTTGCATATCTTCTGTTGGGCTTCTCCGCTCTGATCCGCCCTCCTCCTTCACCGACCACCGGTGCTTCTGTTGCAAATGAAGCAGAACAAACATCGTTGCTGTGATCTGTGTGTGTGTGTGTGTGTGTGTTTACACTGGATAGTGACTGTTCTCTGTCCTCAATGCAGAGTGTCTACAGGCGGAGGGAGGAGACAACACAACATCAGTGAGTTCCACCGGGGACGATTCAGAGGAGACTCAGCTGAGACTCCAGTTGAAGAGGAAACTGCAGAGAAACAGGACGTCATTCACACAGGAGCAGATAGAAGCGCTGGAGAAAGGTCCTCTACAGCTTCTTTCACTTCTCTTCAAATGTAGTAAAATGTAAAAACAGACAATTACTTTAATTCAGATTTCTACGTTTAATGAGACATGTAAACCTTTTTGTTGAGATCATTGTTTGCAGACACGTCAATATATGTCAAGCCATAGAGACAACATGCATGTGCCTCAAATAATGTGAGGTTGATGACTTATTGATGAACTGTGTTTCATCACACATCTCTGAGAAAGACCAGGCACAGGACAGACATGTTTATTTGTATAGCACTTTACAATTGAAAGAAAAACGAAAAATAGACAACGTAAAAGCTGGACATCTGGACATTAAAACAGGAGATTACAAACCATAATAATATTCAGATGAATCATTGCAAACATGAAGATGGAAATAAAGTGGCTAAAAGAAATGTGAAAACAGTCAAAGGTAGAAAACACTGAAATAAAAGTTAACGGGGACAGGGTCAAGGGTAGTCAACATTTGGCCAATCAGAAGTCAGTCATGTCCAGCTATGCCCCATCAGTGACTCCCTGAGCGTGTCGTCGTCCCAGTCTCATCTCCAGCAGCTCCACGCGTCTCATGCTGAAGTGGTGTTGTGGTCATGTCCCTCAACACCAGAATTTTTAAACTGTTTCCATTATCTACTAACGAGAACGTTCCGGGCGCAAACGGCATAGTTCGGCTGCCTCCCACTGCCGTCTGGTTGTCGTTGAACCTACGTGGCTCCTTCCAGAGCGTTGTACATCACTGAGCATGTGCTTGAACACAGCTCATCCAAACTGTGTACTCCACTCCACTTGCAGAATTTGAAAGAACCCACTATCCAGATGTGTTTGCCCGCGAACGCCTCGCCAACAAAATTGACCTCCCAGAAGCTCGGATCCAGGTAGGTCACGTTGTTTGTAGACCTACAGGTCAGCAGCGACCGTCAAGAGCATACATTCAGATAGTCGCATCGCGTTTCCATGGCAACGTGTTCATCAGCGTTTGTTCTGTGCAGGTTTGGTTCTCCAACAGAAGAGCAAAGTGGAGACGAGAGGAGAAGCTGAGAAACCAGCGTCGTCAGAACTCCTCCAACCACGTTCCAATCAGCAGTAGTTTTTCTACGGCCGTGTACCAGACTCTGCCGCAGCCGACAACACCAGGTACTCACAGGAAGACCTTCTATAGGTCAGCTGTCCCCATCAGTCTCTGGGGCCTGATGGACGTGTGACTGGTCCAGTTTTATTTCTACCTTTGCATCAGTTCTACTATTTGTACCATCTGATCAGATGTTGGGCCAGAACCATAGTCTTCATTACGTATCATTATTACAGTTTCATGAGTTCTTGAGAATCCAAACCAACACAGGAAATGTGTCAATATGCCTCAGTGTCTCTGAAGTCCAGTCGGGAATCACTGACCTCCTACTGTCACCCATCCAACAACATTAGAATATGATTAAAATCTACTTTATATTACTGTAATACTCAGCTACACGTGTACATGTACATGAACTGAACTAGTAACGATAGTAACAGTGGTGTGCATCTGTGTCCTCAGTGTCCTCTGTGTTGGGACGATCAGACTCAGTTCTGTCCAACAGCTACAGTTTACCAACCATGCCCAGCTTCAGTATGACTGCTAGCCTGCCTGTTCAGGTGAGATAGACCCCCCCCCCACACACACACACACACCACACACACACACCACACACCTCATTACAACATATACATACATACTGCTCAAAAAAATAAAAGGAACACTTTTTAGTATAGCAACCCATCATTCAAACTTCTGGGATATTGATCTGATCAGTTAAGTAGCAGAAGGGGTTGTTAATCAGTTTCTGCTGCTTTGTTGTTATTGAAATCAACATCAGGTGCATCAGAGGGGCAACAATGAGACGGCCCCCAAAACAGGAATGGTTTTCCAGGTTGAGGCCACTGATACTTTTCTTCCCTCCTCATCTCTTTTGGCGGATTTTTCCCTGACTGACTTTCTACTGCTGTAGTTATTCATTTGGCTTGGATGAACATCTCTGTTGACAGCATGGTGCGGTACCTGGATGCTACAGAGGTTGCACAAGTAGTCCAACTCCTCCAGGATGGCACATCAATACGTGCCGTTGCAAGAAGGTCTCAAGAGCATGGAGGAGATTCCAGGAGACAGGTAGTTACTCCAGGAGAGCGGGACAGGGCCGTATAGTTACTCCAGGAGAGCGGGACAGGGCCGTATACGGTCCTTAAACCCTCAACAGGATCCGTATCTGCTCCTTTGTGCAAGGAGGAACAGGATGAGCTCCTCCAGAGCCCTACAAAATGACCTCCAACAGGCCACTGGTGTGAATGTTTCTGACCAAACAATCAGAAACAGGCTCCATGAGGGTGGTCTGAGGGCCCAACGTCCTGTAGTGGGCCCTGTGCTCACTGCCCAGCACCATAGAGCTCGATTGGCATTTG
>CAAKHB010001138.1:0-14627 GCA_901007665.1 Aeoliscus strigatus
CATTCGACCCCCCCCCCACCACCACCACCACCACCACCACACACACACACACGCACACACATACAGTATACACTCACCTAATCCTGCTTCAACAAAAATTAGTTTCTTTGTTTATCTCTGTTGTGTGTTGAATCTGAATAGTTAACTTTAACATTTTAAATTATTGAAGAGTTTTATTTCTATATATTTGGTGCACATTTCACTGGCTGAAGTTATGACGTTTCAGAGCTGAGGTGGAAGCTGTGGTTTTCAGGATGTACATTTACAAAAATAAAATAAAAGGGAATGTCGGGAGCAAAAGAGGCTGGTGTTTGCTGAGGTTTCCTGAGAAGGATGGAGCTTTCTCACAGCAGCCATTTTGACCACATGACCACGACGACATGAGTCGGCCAAATAAAGTGTCTGCATATGCAGAAGGTTTAAATGTCAGACCTCCACCAGATCTGATGTCAGTGTTGAATTTGTCTCTGTGCCCCACTAACAAATGCAGAGACACGTTGATGTAGGGCTGTATGAATGAATTCAATTTGAACTTAATGTATCCTGTTGGCCAACAAATGCATGAACACAGTGAGACAAACAGGAAAGAGAATTCCACCTGTGGCTTGCGTCTTTTGGTTGCCTCAGATCGCCGTGTCACTCATCATTTAGCCTCATGATTGGAAACCAGTGTGTTTACATGCTGCTGTGAAAGAGGTGCTTTTTGGAAGGTTAGAACTGGGCGAGGAAAGCGTTGAATTACAGCGTGGGGCTGTAAGGAGGTGTGCAGTGGAGAGAAGAATGTATGTGGACCAATGTTCCAGGTTGGACATTTGTAAGACAGTTTGGCTTTAGGAGTGGTGAGACTGAAGACTGAAATTTTGGCCCAAAGTGAGTGTACCTGATTGTGTCCTGGTTGTTTCACCCCTAGTGTGTGTTAGTGAGACAAGGTCAATACTCTTAGAAGCTGAATCTGGTTGAGAAACCTCCATAACTGTAGCATAGCAAAAGTATAAAGTCGTGTTTAAAAAGTGCCGCCCCAGAAGAAAAAAACTTAATTTCTCTTTATTTCTCTTTATTTGGTTCTAGCCTTAATGTGGGGTCTTAATCAGACGTCCAGTCCCCTTGAAACAATGTGAAGCTTTGTGACTGGTCAGGCTCGTGCCAAATCCGGCGTTGGATTGGCTAAATGCGCTAAATTCCAATAAATCATTCAAGCTTTCTTTGCAAAGCTGACTGAAAAGGCTAGAAAGCATGTTGTTATCTAAGAATCAGGGCTTTCATCAGCAGCAAACAGACAGGACACTGATAGACAAGCAGTTCCATCTCAGTCCAGTCAGCACACAAGCAGTCGTTTAATAATAATCCCAAAGGAAGTTCTTGTCTTAATGTTACGCTCTTATTTATTTGAACTTCACTGACGTGTTGTGAAGGGTTTACGTCATGTGCTGAATATGCTATGCTATTGGTTTATGCTCAGAAAGTGACACACTCCTTTGTGTTTGTTATTTGCTGTGTCACGTGTTCTGTTGACCTCATTCCAGTGCTGCATCCTGGTACAGGTGTTAACGGAGGGTCAACAGCGGAAAATCTTTACACTAACGACAGTTTTGCACTGTGCATCGTCAAAAATTGTGTCTTCATTCCTGAAAAAACTGGAATACTTTGTGAGATATCGAATGCCCTTCCCTCCCTGCCTCCCCTCAGCGTGACATACTGTCTGTCTCCGTCTCTCTCTCTCTCTCTCTCTGTCTCTCTCTCTCTTTCGCTCTTTTTTCTTAATTTATTGGAAAAAAAAGCCTCATGTGCGTTTGTGCTGTTTCAATTTCCATCCAGTTTGGCCTTTGAAAACATTGACAACATCCCTTTGAAATTTGACAAAAGAAATAGTTCAGGCTGAGTAGTAGAAAACTTACTGTCCTTGTTTGATCACTAGTATGTGAACAATGCCTAATGTCTTGTGTAACAAATAAAACGAATTAAACTATGAATGAAAAATAAAAAAGCACATTGGCAAACCTGGAAAGATTTTCTGACTTTCTTTTTCTAACATGAACTCTCCCCACCTAGGTGAGTACGCTAACCTTTTTGGTGGTGAGGATCTTTGCATACATACAGTTATATTCCGTGTATATTTAAACATGATGAAATTGTTCTTTCTGAAATACAAGAATCAGACTAATATCCTCTCGATGAAATACAAGCATGTGTTGAAACTCTTTACGTGCAGATGAACTCTGGCGAACTGATCGATAGATACTTTATTAATCTCCATGAGAAATTCACATTTTGAGTATGACAGGAACAAGAATGGGGGCACGGGGCAGACAGGGAGCAAAAAAAATATGGAGACTACACATGAATATGCATCGTATCACGTGAAAGTATTTTTGATTTGGTTGGTTTCTTCTGCAAACGAGTACGATTATTTACTTATAATTAAGTTAAGTCGGAATCGTTTCCATACCTAGAACAAGCTGATTTCCTTTCTGACGTTCCAGATGACATCATAAGAAGGTGCTGAGGACTGAAGCCCGGCGGCTGCTTAACCACTTTAATGAATCGTTCCTTCTTGGTGGCTGCTGACCGGATGACCGCTGTGACGTTCACACACAGCAGTAGAGCTGCCAACGGACATTTTCTGCCATTTTAATGAGCAACTCACAACAACTAATGTAAAGGTGTAGACAATCATCCACAGGTTAATTGTTGATGAGAACAGCTGATAGCTGCTCACGGCATCATATGTATACGATTGTAAGGCATTTAAAGCGCAATTTGTAGAGAGACCTCCGTCAATGCGAGGGATTCGTTTTAACTCCTGCACATATGCCACCATCACATATGTCTGCTAATAAGGATTTCTTTTGGGTTGTGAATTTCTCTTGGAGATGAACAAAGTATCTATCTATCTATCTATCTATCTATCTATCTATCCATCTATCCATCTATCCATCTATCCATCTATCCATCTATCTATCTATCTATCTATCTATCTATCTATCTATCTATCTATCTATCTATCTATCTATCTATCTTACTCTGTTCAGCTGTAAATGAACAATGTGGATTCTCATTTGCAGAGGTAGAACAGCTGCACAGCTGCATTCACCAGAGTTCGCTCGTGCACTGAAAGAAGTGTTTGTGTAGCAGACTGTGACAGCACACAGACATTTTGGGGTTGCCATGTGAACAGGAGAACACAGATACACAATCCAGTAGAGAAATGGAGAAGGCACATTGTTCGGTCCTTCACCATGTTACTTGCATGCTCCTTTCTTTTCCCTCTCTCTCCATCGTTTTCTCTCAAATCTGTCACTCACTTGTGGTTCGCCGCTCCACATACTGTAGATTTCACTCAGTGATCTAGTGGAGTCTCATTTCTTTCTCATCCTTTGTCAGACCATGACTGCTCTGATCTGAGCTGTGCAGCAGAGAGGCGACAGGGCGGAGCCACTCAGCTCCACTGCACCCGATCCACCACGTAGCTCTGGTATGGATGGCCCAGTAGCCTCTCTAGCTCTGCCTTGGGCACTACCCAGCACTGGTCCGAGTGCCGTTTCAGCACAGTGTCCTTCAGCATCTTGTCTTGTAAGGTGACCGGTATGTGCTCTGATCCTTGCCTCAGGAACCCCCAGGCTAAAATCCCATCAGGACCACTGCCATCCACATCAGTCACTTTTACAAGGCTCACATCAGCCCGCTGAAACTGGCCTGCAGGTAGATGAACGCCACAAATGAGACACATAAAGTCAGTACACGCTTTCAGGGAATAGCTGTGTGCTTACCCAGAAGGCCTTGGGTTGAGGCAGACAGCCCCTGTCCACGTGTGATGTAAAATCCCAGGTGAGCCTTCTGCAGGTAGCTCGGGTGTTTATAGTGGTGGAACAGAACCAAGAACTGCACATTTTTGGCCAGTTCGATCCAGCAGCGCCGATGGCTGTCCACCGCCACGGTGACACCCTGTCTGGTCACGGATCCCATTTGATTGATAGGCAGGGTGTCCCGCCCTTCCCCCTCCACCGTTACAGTGTCCAGTGAGAGCGTGATCGTAATGTCACCAGAGGTGCCGGTGACTGAGGAGATGGTGAGCTGGTCAAAGTAGGTTCGAGAGCGGTTTTCTGTGCCTTGTTTGGACGGAGCCCCTGTTAGACGGCCATCCACGATGATGCCTGGAAGAGAAGAAGTCAATGGGCCTCATTCACCAAACGTAATCTACACACACAGATGAACGTTTTAGTGCAAAAAGGGGGGCCACCGTGACAATCACTGTAATTATACTTTTATATAGGAACAAAGAAAAAATACATGTATCCTAAGAAGAACTGATCAGATGATTCTGACGTTTACCTCTGATACGTACCTCTGTCTGGGTCCTCTAACAGCCTCAGTACGTCATCCGCTCTCCCATCAACAGTGAAACACAAGTTCTGATGCATCTTCGGCAGCTGGATCACAAAATGCGGATCACCATCCACTGCAACATCCAGCACATATCAGCATGTAATGACTCTCATGACGTCTAAATGATGTGCAATTAAAACGCAAGATAAAACTCTTGACCTGATGAGGAGAAGTGCTCCATGCTCAGACGGGACGCAGGTTCTAAAAACACAACACAGTGAACTGAAGGACAGTCCTCCTCACTCCCAGGCACTGAATCAATCACAGGACCTGACGGACTGTTCCTTAGGTAGTGTAGCTGTGACCTACCAAAGGAGTCAGTGTCCGCTGTATCGTCCCCTGAAAACAAGTTTGACACATGAGTTGGAAAGTTCATTTGTCAGACCTTGAAGATTATAATTTGATATGATATGACATGTGATATGCCTCTGTAAACTTACAGGCGTCGTAGTTGAGATCATAGTCGTAGTCATAGGTTGCATCAAAGTCTGGATAAATAGGTGCAAACAATGAGATAAGCTAAGGACACACACACACGGACACACTGCCATGGAATTAGAAAGAAAACAACATTCACACGCACCTTTCACCAGCTCAATATCTATTTCAGAGAAGAGATGTGTAAGGTTACTAAGCAACAATGGTCAAACAACGTTCAGTCAATCAAAAGTTCACATTCAGAGGAAATAGGTTTCACCTTTTCTCTGAACTTGAATTGAAGTTGACACGTCTGGAAAAGAGATAAACAAGACTCATTCAAGTACTTCATTTTTCAAGTAATTGAATTCAAATAGTAAAACTTTCATATATCTTAAATTCATTAGACTTGAGCTGTAATTTATGAGACATTTATGGTTTTGAATTTAATTTTACTTGGATAATTTGGGGTTTACCCGAAACTGACACAAAATATTGTGATATATTGTTGTTTTTTTAGAGCTTGGAATTAAAACCAAAACGTTCTTGAAATGTTTCAGTTTACATATAATGAATCAAGAATATACACGGTTGACTGAATTTTTAAATGACATTAATTTTTTGAGACGCCTGCACACCTTAAACACCAACAAAGCAAGAGTCGTGTTTCAACCAGCAGAGGGCGCCACTGGATGGTTCAAATATAAATGGGACAACACGGAGCAGGGGTGTCAAACACAGCTCGCGGGCCAAATGTGGCTCAACAGAGGGTCCAGTCCGGCCCCCAGGATGAACTTCAGAGCAAAGAGTGAAAGTTACATAAAATACCTCAACTGCAGCTTTTCAGTAAAAGTCAGTGATATTCATGTCGCTCTATTTTAGTAACACTGAGAACCAGAGATAAGTGACTGCTCTTCCTTTTAGATCCACCTTAGTCCAATGGTGAATCAGCTCAGGTGTCCTGGATCATCAGCACATGGAAGTATGTAAGAACATTTGAAATAATTTCACGTTTTTTTAATCATAAAGTGATACACTATATTTTTCAGTTTCAGATACAGATGACTAAATGTTTTGTGCCTTTACAGTTGTGCAAATGATAAACTGAGGCACAATATTGATGAACTTATTTTTCTTAAGAAATATCAGGTTGTTAATATTGTAAAATGGTAAATTCATTAACTGTAAACAAGGAAAATATGGATTTGTCATTTATAGGTTACTGTGCTATGACTGAATGATCCGGCCCACTGGGGATCAAACTGGGCTGCATGTGGCCCCTGACTAAAATGAGTTTGACCCCCTGGTACAGAGGGTACAACCTACCCAGAAGCCCCGCTGCCTCCCACAGTCTTGGCCCGTCCGTGACACCAGGCATGGGAGCAAAGGTAGCCGACACCAGGGTCGCGATCCGCAGGTCGGCCTCAACAGCCGACGTGTTGCCTTCCGGGGTCGGAGCAGGGACTGGGGTGGGAGGGGTCGGCGTGGAACGCAGCTGGGGTAAAGAGGTGGCGGTTTCTTGATGATCTGTGGCAGATGTGCTGTTAGCTGCCTCCGTGGAGGGCGCAGTGACTTTAACAGGAGGGAGAGATGTCCCTGCGCACTGGGCTGGGATGGGAGGGGTCTCTCAGGCTGGAGAGCAGGCTCGGTTCTCAATGAACTGGGAGGAGGTGTGTTGCTGCTGCTGATGGTGGTTGTTGAGGGAGAGGTTGATTTCAGAGTGGGGGAAGAGACTGAGCAGGGCTTTCCAGGCCTGAGAATGGAGCTGGGCTGGAGCTGGGACTGGTCGCGGTTGCTCTCTTAGACGGTACAACCCCAGGTTTTCCTGTGGAAAGTGGTGATGAGGGTTTTTTAGGGAGCAGCATGTTGAGCGAGTGTTTGGGGGGTGGCTGCGGGGGCTCTGGTTTGGTTTTGTTAGGCCTGCTGTTTGCCGGTGGATTGGGCTTCTTTACAGCAGCTGACAACTTGGTCACAGCGGTTGCGGTGGCTGTCGTGGTGGCTGTCGTGGTTATTGTGGCTGCAGCGGTGGGTTTTGCAGTGGTTTGAGTTTGTGCTGCCTCGTTTGCTTCTGGCTTAACCACAACTAAAGATGTGGGGGACAAAGTTGTACTGGAGGGAGAGGTTGGTGGCCTTGTCTGCTAGTAATCTCTGGGTGGTCGGGTCAGTGGCGTTCAGTTTGGCCAGCAGCAGCTCTTTGATGGTGAAATAGGCCCAGAGACGATGGACAAAGCTGGAGATTCCCTCTAAACCTCCTGAACAGCCCAGCAAATCTGAACTGACATTCATTCGGATTTGCGAAATCAGCACATCATTCTCCAGCTTGACTCGCTGCTTTGAATCAGTCGCAGCCACAGATACTTTTAAGTCCTTGAGCCCTGGTTTAACCCTCCCCGCCACCACCAGCTCAGAGCCTTGGAAGTAGTTGGGGAACAGGGAGCGGGTGACATCAAAAGCTTGATCATCCAGGTAGGAGAGCTGGATGTCTGACAGCAAAGGGCTGGCTACCTCGTCATAGAAGCCCTTCAGCTGCAAGGCTGCATCTGTGTCCTCGTACACCATCCGAGCCACGCCCCGGTTATCTAGAGCCAGGCGTTTCAGAAGCAGGAAGTCTGCGTCATCTCCAAAAGCGAGACCAAACAGAGAGGCTGAACCAAGCACCTTCTTGGCATTGCTAAGGATGGTATCACCGGCTGTTACTCCAATGGTTGCTTCCCCGTCAGTGAGGAAAATAACCAGAGGAACACGACGGGATGACAGCTGCCTGGAGGAGCCAGAGGATGGAGGGCTGACGAGCTGGGCGGCTGAGAGCAGCGCCGCGTTTATGTTGGTCCCTGAGACAAGAGGGCACAATCAGTATGAATCAGGAAAACATATTGGACAAACTCAGCTCCAACTCACATCCTTCAGCAATGATCCGTTTCACAAAGTCTTTGGCGTCTCGTATGTTCTGCCGAGTTGCCCGCACTGTTCGTCCTTTCTTCCAAGTCTGAACCTTGTCTGAGAACGTGATGATATTAAAGTGGTCTCCCTCTCTGAGGTCTCCAAGGATGGTGCTCATAGCCTGCTTGGTCTACTGACAGAAACCACAAGAATTAATGGTAGAGAACCTGAATCCACTTCAGCAGAGTATCGGTGCAGGTTGGGCCCTGAACGTACATGTGTCTACTTTACCTGCTTTATTTTGGTGCCGATCATAGAGCCGCTGACATCAATGACAAATATAACATCCTTAGGGACGACAGGAAGTCCCCTGGGTGCAAAGTAATGCACAAAGTAGCCATCAAATACCTGAGAGAGGGACAGGGTACATCAGGACTTACACACACTCGCATGATTTTGACAGGCCTGATATCTAGAGGATGCTGCTGACCTGGACATCGCCCATAAGGTCTGTGAGTTGTACATCGTACTGAATGACAAAGTCGGCATTAAGACCCTTGGAGGAGATGCTGGTCTGCTGCTGAAGAGTGGGACTGTAGCTAACCCGAGCACAGCTGGCGCTTCGCTCAACACGAGTGAACGCAGGAGATTCGGACTCACCTGGCGGCAAACAAGACAAGAACCTCAACTGTAATAATAATAATAATAATAATAATGGATCCATTTTATACAGTGCTTGATATAATGATGATAATACATGATTCATCCACACGGCAGTCACACACTGATGGCGGTAAGCTACGTCTGTAGCCACAGCAGCCCTGGGACAGGCCGACAGATACGTAACTACCAAACGTTCACTCACATTCATACAGGGTAAAGTAGGCAAAGTGTCTAAGGACACAGCGGCACACCCAGGATGGAGCGGGATTCGAACGCCAACCTTCTGGTTATTGGACGACCCACTGAACCTCCTGAGCTCATGTAATGTGATGTGATGTGGTGTTCTACCTCGGGGTGCGTTGGTCAGCAGTCTGCTCGTCTTCAGGGGAAGGACCTTGATGAAGCTGATGCCTGTGCGCTCTGTTATATGGACGACTAACGTGAGGTTCTGGACAGGCTGTCCGGGCCTCAGACCCACACTCAGCTCATAGCGGCCAAGTCGGCGGGGTAACAGATCCTCGTAGGACAGGCAGAAGGACATGTGAGCGCCCGCAGGCACACTGACCGCCACACGGAACTTCTCTATCTCCCTCTCTCTGGAACACAGAGCAGACAGGCAGAAGAACTGACAATAACAGATTGGGCTTTTTTAAGTATAGATATATATATCTCTATATATAAACAACTGGAACTGACTTGGTTGCAACAAGTCCAGCTGTTTTTCCTTGCTTCTTTGCAGCGTCATAAATTTTCCTGGCAGCCGCTCGCTCCTTCACCTGGGCCACGTACACCTTGCCGTTGGAGGTGCTGATGGGATGGAAGGAGGAAGAAGAAACAGCTCTCTGTGTGACTCACAGTAGTCAGATTATGTTTCAGCAATGTGCCATGCTGTAGTGGAGTTGTTAAGCATGATTTACTTATTTTGCACCCTGTATTTCCAGAGCGGCTTCACAAACACATGTCTCATGTGTTTAGGGTTCATAACACGTGGAAAGGAGGTGGGGTCACAAACGAGTGGAAAAAGAGTAATTTCCTTCTAAAAACAGGATTCATGATAAGAGCTTCTGCAGCCCAGTGACGCGGTGAGGGGGCGCCACTGTGGGTAACACCAGCAAAATCCCAACGCAGAGGAGCGTGATCCAGTTCACACAGTGCACTTCCTGGTTTTAGTGACCACTGATGTCACATGACAAGGTGCTAAATTAAGGTCAAATCCTTTGAATAAATATACCCAAAGAGAAAAAACTTCAAGGGCTAACGAAAATAAACCCGCAGGCATGAAACGGCGCTTGTGTGAGTCAAGTGGCATGAGAAGGCCGAGTGGAAAATGGAGCCGCTTGTGTTTATATGTGTGGCTGCTGGAGGGCGTGAAGCAGCGGCTGTACATCAGTGACCTGCACACAGGACACACAGTTCTTAGTTTCAGACGCAGAAATGCCACAGAAATAACGCAATACCTTTGCCACCATTTTTTCTCCGTGGGGTGGTGTGTGAGGTGAACATGTACAGCTGTAAAATGCTCCACAATCACACATCCCTAAAAGATCTGCATTCACCCATGTCACACATATATGTACAGTAGATGTGTGTGTATGTGTGTGCGTAGCAAAAGTCAACTGGCAGGGAGCCTTCATAAACTGTGCAGGGGGGGACTGGGGGGGGGGGCCGGAACTGTCATTTTCTCTATTAACTCTCTGGCTCCATTTACAAAGACTGGTATTCATCTGGCCTCAGGTTCTCCTCCTCCTGACCTGCTTCCGCTCCCAAATCCAGCTCTATGATTGCTGTTTGTTCTGCACTGTTGACTTATTTGTTTTTGTTTATATTTAGGATTTTGTAAATAAAGTGTGCTCACAACCCTCTGTGTGATGAATTCATGCTGCGACTCCAGAGCGGATTTCTGTTTTTCACCTTAAAGTAGTAAACAAATGATGTTTCAGTGACAATCTGACCACTGGATCCCGCATTGTGTGTAAAGAGTGCTGTACCTAATTAAATGTATTATTATTACTATTATTATGGATTAATAATATATTAAATTAATTACATTTTATTTTTTATTCATTTATATTTTGTATTTTTATATTTTTTCATCCTAAACAGCAAGGAGGAATAAAAATGCACACCAAACTAAAGCTCAGGCCTCAGGACGTTAAAAGATATGTTTTTTTTGTTGTTTTTTTTTTATTTTGAATGTGAATGCTTTTTTATTTCGAACTGGTGCGAATAACACACAAAACAACAATAACAGAAGTCAAATCAACACTATTAATATGAAATGTTGACATTTTAGAAATGTCGTCACTGAATTACCACATTCAAGATATCTTAACTGATCTACAGTTACAGTACAGAGAAACGTTACTCAAATATATAAGAGAACTGGTGTTAGACAGCAACTGAATCAATGAAGAAACGGACTTACATGGTGAAGTTGGAGATGAAAGCAGAAGAGGGCAGGTCCACCTCAAATGCAGCCTCTTTGGTGATGCCGAGCTGGTTCCAGATTGAGCTCTGGATCCTGGTGATAGCGTAGCGGGACACCACTGAGCACGTCACATGGTAGTCTGTCACCTTCAGCTGTCAACACAGCGGACAGATCAAGATTTGGCTCATTTTCCTCACAGACAGGTGTTGTGATGTGTGTGTGAACCTATTTGTTACCACGCTGATGCACAAGCACACAGCTCACACATTGTTCTCTTTCTTTTACCTGTAAATGTTTATTCAGTGCACAATCTGACAGGTCAACAAATCACAAAGTGGCTCCCCGCACCGTGTCTCCTCCTTCCGCTTGTTTACTCGGCTAACACCAGCGCCTGCTGAGACCAAGCTGGTCAGTGCTGGCCACATTACTGTTGGACCAGGCAACAGGCATGAAGAAGAAAGTCACATCAGCCCTTCACCCTGTGGTATTTAGGAAGGCTGCGGTTTGTGCTATAAAGACAGAAATACTGTATGTGTTTGTGGACCTGCTGCACAAACTGCTACTGATGAGAACTTTGGGTTGCATAACGGGGCAAAAGCAGGACCAGAGAACACGGATGCTCCACAGTACCACAGTTTCCATGAGTTCTTTCCTTCCACATTACTGCTGTCACATGCAAGTACGCTTGCAGATTAAATCTAACCTGAAGGAAAACTATTGTCACATTGTGTCGCAACTGTGAACTCTCCTGGCACAAGTGATACTCACAGAAGCCCACTGCTTTGAAAATATTTGAATAAGACATTAATGAGCAAAATAAACTCCATGAATCTCCTCTGCGTTGACGCCTGTCCGGAAAATTCTGGTGTCGTAAAGCATCACTGAGGCTTCGGGTCACACAGTTACATCAAGGACACCATTCTTCTCATTGGAAACATCCCAATGATAGTCAAGTCCTTTTAGGATCAAACAGGTCACCGTGGGAGCAGCAGCATTCTTCATCATCAACGTTGGAGGGGAACACTGTGGTTGTTGTACTTTAATCGGGTGTTTCTTCAAAGTGCCACTGATAATTGTGCTGTATGCAACAAACTTACCACTGGTTTTGTTGGTTTGCTTTGACGTTTTACTCTCTGAAAGACAAGTAAGAAACATGTCAGTTCAGCGTAGATCTGGAATCACCAATACTGATGGGGGACAGTGCAGGATGGATTTCTCAGCAACAAAGTGCCTCCTCTTTTTTTGAAGTAATCACGTCAGTGTGCCTATGTGCGGGCTGGGTTGGGGATTTTATGTCAGAATAGCCTGAATCAAAGTCATTCATGAATGGAGGAAAAGTGGAACTGGAAATAAATGCTCTCACTGTACAGGGGGATGATGCGGGTGCACAGTTGAGGCTCAAATGTACATTTGGCACGCAAGTTACTGCTGTGTCAATACATTACCACACATCCTGCACGGTGCTAGGAATTTAATACAAATACATTGGAAAGTGAAAACCATGTGGAAAAAAAGGTCTTATATAACAAACAAAAGTAAAAGCTCACTTTGACACATGTGGTCTATTCACTTTCCAGGTATGTTCAACTATTGGATGCTGTGAAGAACAGTTATCATACAGTTTAAGTTGAATTTCTTTTGTCAAAAAAAGTTTTTTTTAAAAAAAATCATCCTCACCTGCAAAATAATATTTTCTCCCAGGTGAGCTGTATAATCTCTGGATAATCCCTGCTGCAGGTAAAAGGTGCAGAGCAGCAGAATACACTGAGTGCTGAAGCGCATCATGTCCGTGCAATGAAAGTGTGAAAGTCTCAGTTTGTCCAGTGGCGTCTCGACTGCAGCAGCTCGACCAACTCAGCTCACATTTTCTCTCAGGGGCAGTCAGTCCGTCTGTCTGTCCCCTCCCTCATCTCATATCACAAGGTGCTCTGACATGAGTGGAACTGAACCAAATAACGACCGTAAAACGCAGGTTGGAGGTTTGGTCGTGGGGTTTGTAGAAAGCAGTTCCCAGTTTGTGTTCATGCACACTGGAAACTTCGCAGACTGTTGCCACCAGAGATGAAGGCTCATTAACCCTCAGCTGCCTGCTGGGAAACACCCTGCTGCCCAAACACAGAGTCTTCACCTCCCTCCTCTAGCAGGAACTGTCAACGTTGATTCAGGCCATGTCCACAAGGAGACAAAATGGGAATTGTAAACATTCATCTGTTTCCAGAAATGTGTGTGTCTATGTAGTATATGTACCAGACCTGCAAGTGGCACTATAAAGCTGGATTTATGCTTCTCCGCACCCTACGCCATAGTCTACGCTGTACTCTGTGCCATAGGTGTATCCACGTGGAACCTACACCGTCAGTGTGACACAGAAGCATAAATGCTGCCACAGAAATACACCACACAGATAATAAGACATGGACATGTAAATGAACACATGAAAAGGAAGAGGAGAGGAAGAAGGTTGATCGAAGATGATTTCGACTTGAACGTGAAAGGAGACCAAGGGGAAAGTCATATCACGCTCAGTAACTTCTGCAGCACATACTGTGATGTTGTTGTTGGTGGGGTTAGAGCATGCAGGTTAAAGGGGAGCTGGGGCTACGGCGTCATTGGTTCAGGAAAGATGCGTGTGGGTTGTAAACACGGAAACGTCATGGTGGCTCTCAGATTGGTTCACACTGGGACCCGGTTTCGTAGCGGAGTCAGGCTCCATGTGGACGTTTTGTTGGGTTTCAAATCTGCACGTACAGTAACACATCAGGACTGTAAGGAAGAGCTCAAAGTCTTTTCAGGATTCCAAATCCTTTTTTCAGGCTCCTATAATGACATGTACCATCTTCATGTGACTGTTCACACTGTCCCTTCTGGGTAATTATGACAATCTGTCGTCAGACAGGATTGTCTCGACATCTACGGTCACAAGGATGTATCTGCTTCAGATAACAGGTTTACCACATCAAGCTCTAAGTTCACAGTCAATCGTCTGCAAACACGAATGCAAAATGTTATTTTGTAGTCCCTCTGCATGTAAGTCCTGAGCTAAAACACAGGACCTGAAAAAAAGAACAGAGAGAGTGAAGAGAAGGAGAGAGGGAGGGAACAGAGGGAGCAGCGGTCTGCTTCCTCCGCTCATAAAGATTCAGGAAGGTGATGAGAGGGTTTTGTGTCTGCAGAGGAGTGGAGAATGGTATACAGAGACAGGAGAGGAATACAAAGACAAAAAGCTGACCATCCGTCCATGCTGCTGTTATTCCTCATCCCTCCGTCAAAGTGTTTCCTGGAACTTTCTGGAAGTTATTTGCAGCCACATGGATGTGAAGGTTTCATTCAAAGTCACAAATGAGTGACGGTAAGACTCCTCGCTGTTATCGTTGTGGGTAGAAAATGTTGTTGTCAACATGTTGTCAAGGAGGTTTGGAGGGACTGTGTGCGTCGGTTAGTTACTTTATTCTTCTTGTGTAGTTTCACACTCTCAAATATCCTTTAACAACAATGGAGGAGAAGAGCTTTGTCTGTGAAAACGATTTCATGTCGTCCGCTGCAGTCCTCTGCCAACAGACGTGTTGAAGTTGATGTCTCTATCAGTTTGCAACCATTGGAGTCGCCCCCTGCTGGCTATTAGGAAGAATGTAGTTTTATTGGCATCTGAGTTTATTTACAGCAACTGGACTTGCTTGTTTACTTGAAGATGTTTTATCTCTCTGGCTTTAAAAAAGTCGACATAAACAAAGAAGCGTTCTGGTGATTTTTAATGAACATCAATGATGATCCATTCATTAAAACTCTGTTCAGCTGTAAATGAACAATGTGGATTCTCATTTGCAGAGGTAGAACAGCTGCACAGCTGCATTCACCA
>CAAKHB010001138.1:15301-58032 GCA_901007665.1 Aeoliscus strigatus
GGGGGGGGTTCTATAGGAGGAGGAGAGAAACTGGGCGGTTGCAACCTTTTCCCTACATTTTTTCAGTCCAGCACATATAAGCACTGTGTAGTTTGCTGTTGCACAACGTGTCACACAGCAAGAATGAATTGAACAGTCAAAGAAGATTCTTTTCAATGCATAAATCTCAACCTCTTTGTAAGTGCAAGTCTACACCCGTATCATGTGGAGAGAGTTTGTGGCACCAGTACTGATTAGTGACACACTGCTGTGTGCCAGGTCACCTCCAAAAGTCAACTTCCCTCTGAAATTGATCAATCATTCATCTGAGTCTTATCAAAAACAAGAAATTTGTTGGATTGAAGCTTCCAAATGCAGAAGCTTTCTAGTTTCTTTGTTCCTCTAATGACAGTAAACTGAAAATTTTCAGTCTGTAAACAAGTGGTCTTTGCTGGAGTTTGGGGAAAACACATTTTTGACCTTTGTTAGAGACCAAACACAAAAATAAACATGTTAATTTATGATCAAAAGAATCATTATTTGCCGCCCTGTTTGTTGACAACATCAGAACATAAAAAAGGTGTGGAGCAATAACAGTTTCATGAAAGGGCAATGACCCTTGGAACTTAAACTGACCTGATTTTTTTCACCTGCTACCATGAAAGTGAACTGAGTTTTAGATTACACCAAGACAAATATTTTGACTGTTCATGTCCACAGAAAAAGAAACTTATCTAAAGCTAACAATCCATGACCTCATTACTTAATATACAGTCTGAATGAAACAGGTGTCAGCGTTAATCCATACGTTAACCCTACCAGATCCAACAATGAGCCTCTAACGCACATGAACACTTAATCATAATAATCATTTACATTCTGTAGTAGAAACTGATGCACAAATGCACCCACGTACACACACACACACACACACACACACACACACACACACACACCTAATAATAGCAGTGCAGAGGTACAGGTGACACGTTAAACAAACAGGGATGAAACTCGACTGTCCTCAGTATTTATCTTTCTTTCTGTCTCAGCAACATTCACTTTTGAGACCTTTCTTTGTTTCATGATGAGTCATTGCTTCACTCTCACACAGCAGTTTTCTTGCAAAGAGCTTATTTCTTGCAAAGGTCACTATAAACAAATGTTGTTACAAGTATGTACACCGGTGCGGTTGAATATGCAAATTGCATCTCCCTGTTCTATCTTCCATACAAACGTGTTCATGAAAGAGCTTCAAATCAATCAATAATTCAACTTGTCTAATGGAACTATCTGACAAATAAATTAGACTAAATTAAATAGTTCAATGTTGGCGTCTCTTTTCAGTCCAAGACAATCTGGTTTGTATTATTACAAATATTGTCAATGTTTTTCTTCCTTACATTTTGCCAGAGATCATTCCTGGACTGATTTGGCCTGAACATTAGGATAATACTTTTGATCTAAACTGATGTTTCACAAAGATTCCAATTAGAGATTAGGTTTAAAACAGCTCTGAGGATGATGTCACTCAGTGGATCGAAAAGATGTCAGTTCATGTCAGAATGTCTCTCTCTGTCTGTCGAATAAAGTTGACCCAGTCGTCAAAGCTGCGGATCCTGGACGTCATGACCAGTGTCAACTCTCCAGCCTGTCTGCTTGCCCGCAACCACTTCTACAGAAGTATGAAACAACACACACACACACACACACACACACACACACTTTAATTGACTTTCCCTCACCTGAAAGCCCCTGTGGAACAGATTTGACTCACTGCAAACATGTTGGATGAAGGAGTTAGAGAGAGTAGAGCTGCTTTGGATCAGCGCCAAGAACATTCAGATCCTGTCAGAATTTGCCTCAGTGGCTAAACACAAATGGTTCTGAACACATTAGGGCAAAGAATGAAGCTGAGGAAATCTATAACATTATTGGTTGAACGCCACAACGTACCAGGTCACACGTTTTGTTTCTCTTATCAGATTTGCCTCCCAGTGTGGAGCAGATCAAACCTGCATTAAACTGTCAGAGCGACTCTGTTGGACACAAACAGAGGCAGGTCTGTCTCTGGGTCGTCATAGCAACACCTACAGGTAAACAACACACACAATGCGTTCACACAATCAATCCACTCTTGTTGAGCATTTCATAACAGGTAATAAGCTGCTGCTAGAACCTCCTTGCTCTGTGGAGAACATTTCAGAACCAGGTTTCTCCAGAACATGTTACACAGTATACAGTCTTCTTAATTGACTGGTTGCACATTGCTGTGAGCATTCAGGGCAGTATTAACGGCTCACTCTTAAGAAACAGGCCCAGAACAACAAGAAAACCTACTTGTCAAAGACTCGTCATACGTGGGTGTTTCTCTCCATATGCTAAACGTTCCAGAAAAATGTTATCTGCTGAGATGGTAATCACTTACATTGCATTTGATGGGTATCAAGTGAGAACATGTTGCAGCTGATGCATAATGTAGCGTTCAGACAGATCTGCTAAAGCAGGTCAAGTATCCTCACACACAGACACGTTTTCAAATGAAAACACACCTTCTTATCAGCACAGAAACACTGTTCTGGGGAACTGAAGATATTCAGTTTACTATCATGAGAGGAGCAAGTGATATATTTCATTAGACAGTTAGACAATTAGTTTTTCAATATTATTGACTGGTTACCCAAATAGTTGGTGATTACTTACCAGTTGATTATTAATTCATTCGTTTTCGTACATTTCATATTTTTATTTTAAACTGTTTTTAAATACTATTTTATTCTAGTATTATATCGCTTTTGTCACGATTCTGAGGATCTGGCTTTAGTTTTCAGCAAAGACTACCCAATCTAGAATGAATATTGAATATGAACTTCTTTCTAGGTTATTCTGAGACTCACATGACACTCTTGTCTCCCCAGGTGGAAAGGTAACCAGAGAGTTATCAGTCAACATTGGTCTTGGCTCTTCTTGTCACCTTCAAACCTCTAAACCAAGCAGCCCTGCTGGCCGGAGTGTTAAGTAAACAAGAGAAAGCTCATTGGTTCGTTGAAAGAATGAATCAATTAACTTCCCATATCTTACATGTCTTAGCTGCTGGGGAACTGGCAGCCTGGATGAAAAACTAGTAAAACAGACACTATATCTTGACTGTGGTAAAAGTGTCAACATAAATGCCACTGACTCACAAGCAGCATTTTTTGTGTTTATATATGTGCTGAAAACTGAAGATAAGTAAAAGCATAATTTGTTGCGGTCGAGAGGAATGTTTTTGACTTTACACTATTATAATCTTAATTGTAACTGGTGCCAAACGGAGCGCAACAAGTATTACATGTGGCCTTCCACATTTCGTCTGCAAACATGACAGGTTATTGTGAGCTACTGCTCATCTGGAGCCAACATATGTACTCAGTTGAGGCAGAAAATCTTCAGTGCATGCAGCCAAGATGTACAACGTGAGTGCACACCCACAGATCGGGAAGTTTTTTGCTTGGCAGTTGAAAAATGTAAGCTGTATCCATGACAACCCACGATGTAAACTCTGACTATGGCTGTTTTCTATACAAGAACAAAACAAAATAATCAAAGGTGAAGAAGAGATTCTTCACTGCCTCTCTCAGTGAGCCTCCAAGCACCCGGTGACCTGGAAAAACTGCAGAACGGGAGGACGAGCGGCTGCATCGCTCTTCAAATGAACCGCAATACAAATCCTCTTTTTACCCTTTCAACTCTGTCATGCAGAGAGGCCACTTTGCAGTGCCATTGTTTGTCTTTCCTCTGTTTCATAGAGACAGGCAGGGAGTGCGTTGGGGTGAATAGAGCACAGTGGTGGTTACACAAACCCACTTCACTGTTATCTGGGAAAATCCTGGCATCAGGATTTAACTGCAGTCAGCAGGGAGATATTTCTCTATATGTCAGGAGAACTATGGGCCAGAAGATAAAGGCTCAAGCATTCTGTGTTGCTTGCTTTCTATATTGTCATCACCATGCCAGGAGAGGCACATTGGAGTCGTTTGAATGCCTTGCTCTGAAGCACAATAACGGAAGGTCGGAATGGAACAGAAAAACTATAAAAAAGCTGTCTGACAATTATTTCAGCTCAAATGTGTTCAGAGCAGCTTTGTGTATCCTTATAGGCAGTGGACATGTAGATAAACAAATTATAACTGATTTGAACAGTGTTTTATTATCTATAACAAAATCGAGCGATTGAAACTAGTTCCTGTAGCACATTTTCAAAATTGATCACCCCAAATATATTTACTTCTACACTAATCAAACACTAATCAACATAATATTATGAACTAGAATTAAACATTATGAAACATTATCAGACCAAAATCTGCAAGGGTATCATTGATTTGTTTACTAACATGAACCTAAAACACAGTGTCAAATATAAAAGTAATCAAGCCTGTAAGTGAAATTGCATTTAACTGAAACTGTATGTTACACCCCAGGGTTCTGTTCTTGGTCCTATTCTCTTTGCCTTGGAAAAGATTCCATTTCGATAGATAATTAGAAATTTCAATATTTGTTTGCTGAGCTGAAGATTTACAACTATAAGTACTTAAAAGCCCAAAACAAGTACTTAAACAGTTGCCTTGATGCACTGAAATCAGAATGAAAGCTATGTCGGGCAATTTGTGACAACTTACATGAAAAAAAGTGAGTTACTTGTTGCCTATATACTGTGTTTCTTCATTTACATGTCATAGTACCATTTTACTTTCTTGCTAGGTCTGTCTGAATATGACAGTGTTTGTTGTTGTTTTTTTAATTTTAACATTATTTATTTATGAAACATTCTAACAAAGACTGACCCAAGCCCTGAATAATGACTTGTGAGTACAAGCTAACGTGTTTCCACAAGATAATTAACTGCAGAAGGATACAAAGACAACTCCATCATCTGAGTTGTCTGATGTATATGAACTTCCACTGAATGATCTTGTACTTTGAACAAGGTATGTAATTATCTTATGGTTACACATCATGACAGGACTTGCTCTGAGGCTCTGCACCTCAAAGATAACTTTTTATCACAAAATCATTAACATACAATTGTCTTGTGTGTACAAGATAATAAAGTATAATGAATGCTCCACTTACACACAACTGGTTGGAAATTATCTTGTGGCACAAAAGCTTTGGTATGAACATGTAGTGTGTAAATGAATTTACATTGCCTGATTCCCATTTGAGTGTAAATTTAACTGTTCATATTCCTATTATTAAAGTAACAGGAAACATTCTTCAATAAACCAACATTGTCTTTCATTGTCTTCCCCACAACACAGGGAAATTTGCGCATGTTAATAAAAAAAGTCAATTTTGACCCAGTTTGCAAATGTAGTGTGTTTTTGCAGTTACACAACTCTACACAGGGTTTGTGCTGCTTTTTCAGTGTTTACTGTGCAGCCGGAACAGCCCTGTACAAACCCAGTCAACCGCTGCTGGGCAAACAGACACTTTCACCTGTACATCCTCAGAGGCCTCTTCAACCAACAGCTGTGAAGATGTCTCCTGGTAACCACATGTGGTAACACAGCTAATATCATGATGTTACTATTTTCTGAGTGGATGAGGGAAACAAACTGAATGCGACAGAGGGAAGTAGGCTGCAAATCTATTTTATTGCATTTGCAATCACGTGGTGACAAAATATTGAACAAAAAGGCATGTGGAAGTGAATGCATCAGTGTGCCTAAAGCAACACAGTATGACAAACACACAGTACAAATGTTTAAAAAATACCAATAAAATGATCCTTACGGAGAGCTTATCAGTTGCATGTTTTTTTTTCTTTTTAGTTTTTTTGGTTGTCTATAAAAAAACAAATATGGCAGCCTGTACTACAACGAATAATGGTAGAAAAAAAGGTTGTAAACGGGACATCCTCCCGTCACCTAGCGTTGGTCGTCAAGATTCCCGAGGTGCAGTGACATGGCAGGATCAGGGGGAGGTGGGGGTTCCCGCATCACTGCTCTCGCTCACCTGTCGTTGCATCACCATCTCCTTGGCAATACAGGTGATTTGACCATTTGTCACCGCACCTGGGACCCCCGCCCTACGAGACATGATAGAGGTCCATAAATACAACAGAGAATATGGCCAAAACATACCTCTTTATACCTATATTATCTTTTACATAGAAACTAGATGTGAACTTTTCTACAGATGGCAGCAGACAAACTTATCAACACTGCTGACATTCACTGATGCTATTTCTGCTATCTGGGCATGAAACCATGTGACCAGGATCGAAACGAGACAGTGCCTGTTATCAGCTGAGCCAGCTATGTGTGTGTGTGTGTGTGTGTGTGTGTGTGTGTGTGTGTGTACCTCTGCTGTGCCTCCTCAGTCAGCGGGGTCATCCCTGGCTGTTTCCCAAAGAAGAAACTGGACCACCAATGGCCAGGGTCCTGCTTGGGGAGTCCTACAGGGACATCAGGGAGAGAGACAGCTCCCAGTTTATCCAAGTCATACAATGGTCATCTGAGGTTTATGGCATTTTCATTATTCAGGGTGATGTGATGCACATGATGGAAAGGAAGGGGGATGAAGACCTTAACATTGCTGTTCAGATTAAACCTACAGTGCTACTGGTTCATGCACACTTGTTTTGCAGCCTTGTTTTGAATTGAACATGTGCGGCAGATCATTCAACTTGTGATGATCCTCATCAGGATCCCTGTGTGCTTAAGGGAGACAGTGCACGTTCTCTGTCTTCCACTGGGAGATCAGGTTTTGCTTAGCGACGACCTCTCATGCCACCTGTTTAGTAGCATGTGTTTTATCAGCCAGTAGTGAGTTGGGCTTCCCTCTCTCGACCCAGTCTGACGGCCCCGTCTGTCACCAGCATCTGAGCAGCTGCAGCTAAACATGGATGCTTTATTTACAGTACGGCTGTTGAACACATTTAGCTTCTAGGTCAGATTATTTTTAAATTGATGACCGAGATATTTAACTGGGGACTTTCATTGATTTAAATTATACTTTAACATCACAACATCAAAAAGAATTAATGACACAGGTTTGAAGTTCTTTACATTATTGTAGCTTTAGAATATGGTACGAAATAATATATTAAATCATTTACAGTTCAATTAAAAAAAATATATATCAGTACCAGACGTGTGCTCTGACCATGTCTACACACATGCCAAGGCTGCAAAAGGACAGAAAATGTCTAGTAGATTTAATATAGAACCTCAGTTAATCAGCCATCTAGTGTATGAATACATTGCCATGTGACAGTTTCAAGTTTACAATTAATACCACACATCAAATATACTAACCTCATAAAATAATCAAAACCTACATCGCTTCATGCAGTCCATGGGCTGAAATGTCAAGATTATGCACAAATATATTTTCCCAACTCCATTTAAAATTCCTGTTTAGGGCCAACCTTAATTAGGTTTATTCCCATAAATTCTTGTTAATTCAAATAAATTCCCTTGGAACGTTTCCAGCTTTGAAATTAACCAGAAGCCCTACACACACGTACACGTTTCTCCCCTTTCACCTACTTTCCAGTTTGACCGTTTAGAACCGTGACACCATTAAAAAGCTGACGGTGGTTCAAGTGGTCATGCTGACTCAAACCTGAACCAGCCTGGCCCCGTCAGCCCTCATGCTTTTAGCATGAAACTACATGGAGGCCCTGATTAATGGTGAGTCAGCAGATATTAACCTGGAGTGACTCCCAACTGAACATACTAGGGAGATTAAAAAAAACAATCCAAACAAACTTTGCTGGACGGATTAGAGCGTGACCAGATCAGAGGATGACTAGTTGCGTAGTCAGTGGTGACTCAGTCAAATCTACATATGATCTGAGGTAACAGCCAAACTCCCCAAATCACAGAGCTTAAAGATGTAAAGCAGACACTTAACTACTTGTTTTCTGTCTGGAGTGTTTTGTTTTCACTCTGACATTTGTTTTTCTGTGACCTGGAAGCTACATTTGTCTGACAGGGTTCATTTGGAGCTTTTACAATTCCGTTGTTTTGATGAACGTACTTTAGCACAACATGACACTTTCAAGCAACTTGAGTGAAAAAACACACCTGGATGGTGAGGGATGACCTCGCCGCTGTACTCCGAACTGCCACAAGAGCTGCTGCTGGATGTAGAGCCGATGCGCCCTGCATGTGGAAGGAGTGAACACAAAGAGGTCAGAGAATCTGTTTCACATCCTGATGACAGATGGGAGCGCTCATGATTCCATCATCTACTAAGGAAGTCTACAGGGAATATGTACATATACCGTTTCGGGTGTGTTCTCACACAGAGCTGCAAAATATAGTGTTGCATTGTGGGTGATATCGACTCTCGGCTTCCCCCTTTGTTCTGACTTGTGATGTGACTGGAAGGACAGAGACTCACTTCGGTAGTAGTCAGTGGTGGCCACTAGTGAACCGCCTGCTGGAATAGCTGCCATTCTGTCTTTGTTGGTTACTGTTTCTTAGCCTGATGGAAACCTGTGGAGGAAAAATACAGTAGTAGTCAATTTATAGTGAAACATACTGGTGTTTCCATACCCTGTGTAGCGGTATGTAGCTGTAGCATAAGAAGATAAGATCACTGCCAACAAAGAAAAGATGCTCAGTGTTATTTTCACTTAGTTTTTTTCAGAACGGTAATCTAAACTGACCAATACAGATAACTTAAGATCTACTCAAAATCCTGTGTCAATACTGTTGTTAAAGAAAAATAAAATACTTTATTAAATCTTTACAGGTATTTGAATGTTCTAGGGAGGATAATGACACGTTTATGTGCATTTTGGCAATGGAATAACGGAATAGTAAAAATACACAGCCTCATTACAGACACACAGTAGACTCAGAACATATCAGAACACTGACCATGTGTCAGTCAAACTAGAATATGTTTGATTTAATCAGACATGCCCTTTGATTTTCAGCAGCACGTCGCAGATTCAATAAAATGACGTCACTGTTCAGCTTGTGTTGTTTACATCCTGTCCTGCACCAAACCGACATTTTACCGTTTCGTGGGAAAAAGGTAATAAGAACTGTGAACTGAAAACTGTGTTTACTGGGAGGTGGAAAACTCATTATACTATAGGCCACTTCCTTTTTCTAACGCAGACATTTGTTTAACGAAAATAAGCCCTATCTCTTAATAAAACCAAAGCGACTCCAATGACGTCATGACTGTTGGCTTTCTTTAAATGGAAAACACAAATCACAAGCCTATTTTTTATATATTATTCAGTTTAAAATGTGTGAAATAATCCAGTCGAAAAGCTAAACTAGGACGTTAGCCGCGTTAGCTCACCCCTACCAGACATTAGCAACCACCATTTCACGAAGCCCCTGTCAAAGGGTCCTCACCGAATCACCTGATCCAGACGGGCTCGGTGTTCTGTAGCACACGATTCAACTCAGTCAGCGAGGCTGGGGGAGTAAACGCTAGGCGACGGGGCCCATTTGAAAATAAGTGTTGGGTAAATATAACCCTCCAAGGTCCGAGAGGATAGCGACGTTGTTTCTTGCTCGTCTGAAAAGGCTCATCGCCCTTTTATAGAGCGATGTCGTTACGTCACTTAAGGGGCGGGCAAAAGCCCCTGCGTGACCAAACGGCCCACAGAGCTTTGTGGAACTGTGTGAAAGTTCCCCTCCTCAGGATCTCTTGATCAAAGTGGGGCAGTCCTAACCTCTTTTTAATTAAGAATAGCATATGAACCACAACTACTGTCATTATAAAAGTAGCGTCATTACGAATTATTTTCTTTCCTTCCGTACATTCCTTGCTGTCCAATGGCTGATTATCACTATAGTTCTCTCTTTAGTTTGACCTTTTGGGAACAACATAGTTGAAAGAGATTTTACAATTCATGTTTGACGTAAATACAACACTATCTTCTCTATAATATAATACAATCAGACTTGAACATATTAATGTTTAATATGTTTAATATATGAAAACGGAAACTGAAGTAAATGCCACGAAATGACAACTCAACAAATACTTTCTGTACTTCATCAACGTCGGTTCTCTCTGGATTTGAATACATTCGTCTCAATGCAGCTGCGCACTCTTGTGGTCAAACTAGGTGATCACAGCCCTCGTTAATAACAGCTGTGTTGTGGACGGAAGGGAGAGTTTAAGTCGACAGGAGGGAGACGTCGGTTGGCTCGACCCCTGAAAACCCACATTATTTACGACAGTTGAAGAAAACGAAGTCGTTGTCGGCAGGATTCGAACCTGCGCGGGGAGACCCCAATGGATTTCTAGTCCATCGCCTTAACCACTCGGCCACGACAACGCGCTTTATGCCATCACCAAATGAGTTCAAATCAACTCTGATTACTCATAATCTTTCTGGCTAAACCTCGACAAGCAAATGCTGGAGAACAGAAAACGCACTCAGCCACAAACTTCACAACCGCCGCCATGTTTCCTGGTCTCGTGATACTATCTATCTATCTATCGATAAAAGTTATATTTCATTTTAACCGAAATAATGTAGTTTTTGGTCATGGTCAACGTTGGTCATACAAGCACAGTAGAAGAATGCCACGAAAAAACACAAAGTCCAGCAAAAGCAGTCAATAACCATCACTACAACTATGGAAGAGTTCGCTCTGCTGACTTGATTCGTCCATCATGCGCAGTTCACCTGCATCCGTCAAATATGCAAGTCACTCAGAGCTTCAAAAGACCACACACAGATGTTCCAATTCATTATAAGGCTATTTAGCAAAAACGTTTTTCACCGTTCAGAGTAGGGCCAACTTGTCTTACTGCCAACAAGGGATCGTGACGTCATGTTAATCACGTCATTTATTACGTTTTTTTTTCTTACTCAATGAGTGTCAAGAAAACTCAACCGTATTTCTTGTCCATAATTCAGTTTCAAAAACGAAATACAAAGCTAGGTGGTCAGAGGAGAATAAGTTGAAGCCAGACAATTGGATGTGGAAAACATTTTCTTGTACTTTGGCATGGAGAATAAAGATCCACCCACGTCTTCATTTAAAGGAATGCTTTATTGATATCCAAACATATACAGCAAAACCAAAATCATTTTCAATTAATTTATCATAATCCTTGAATATGATCCCTTTTAATATTCTACACAAGCACGGCCCAGGATTTACACAAGCTGGAGGCAGTATACTGAGGTCCAGCTCTGAGCGGCTCGTCACCAGTCATACTTCCTACTGGCAAAACAAACCGGTGAAGTACTTTCAATCTGTCAGTCTCCTTTGTATCTTTAACAGCTACAGTGGGAGGAAAAAAAGAAAAGGAAAAAAATCCCCTAAAAATGTCATTTATGAGACATTCAAATAATAGTTTGGATGTTCAGGGTGAATTGTTTAGTCTTGTAGAAGTGAAATGTCACCCAGTTCACTGAAAATCTTCCACTTTGTCTGAAAAACAGCATTCTAAGAGGAATATCCACAGTAAATGGTGTGAAATGGTGCCTAGTTCCTGGAGTTTATATCTCTGAAGCTGGAAGACCAGAGACTGAGATTCAGAGTTTTGTAACAGGTACTCAAATATTGGCAACTTGCTTTTACTGATGGCAAACTGTACAACAAAAAAATACATCGACCTCTCCCAACAGCAAAAAAAAAGTAACGGAGAAAACACTGAATCACCCAACAGAAATATATTAACTACCAAAATGATCAACAAACAAAATGCACTTAATTTCTTAGTACAATGGCAAGGTGATGGAGCAGTTTGATGGCAGGTCGTCTTCAATCTGACACGTCTGTTCACTTTTCTGTTTCACTGGCACGAGCTACTCAGATATTCTGCTTTTTTCAAGCTATGACTGAAATCATTTAATGATTTATCAGAATGGGGTGAAAAGGACTTTAGCCTCAAGGATCTACGATCATCAGACAACTCAAAGCTGAGTAACATTCCAGGCATATGTTTGTTTTCATGAGAGGTTTATCGTAAATTTAAAGGTGCCATGTTGAGGTGAAGTGTTTCGATGCTACACAGGTTTGAGGCCTTTTAGTGTGTAAGAAATGCTTGTTGTGCTAACTGTTTTGTTAGCTTAGCCTGTGCAGCGAGTGCAACATCACAGCGAGTAGCAGTTAGTGTGTCAATAGGGTGTGCATGTGTGTGTGTGTGAGAGACTTATGTGGCTATTTGACTCAGCACATCTGAATGCCAACTGCCCTTCATTCAATCAAACCAGACTGTACAAGACAAAACAGGAAAGAAGGTTGTTTTCTATCAGCTAAGTTACAACAACAGGTGAATTAAGGCTGATAGAGACATTCACCAGGTGGCGTGCAGCAAAGCATCATCTCACATTAACAAATGTCAAAGTAGAGTGGAAAAACATAGTGACTTCAAAAGATTTTCACACACTTCCAGCTTTTAGTTTCAGCTGGTTCTTCCTCACCCTGATCCAAGTCGTCTAGAGTCTTAACAGGTATGAAAAAGGTTCAAAAAGATGTTTAAAGTACTACACAAAAAAACTCCTCACAGACAAGAATCTGGGACGCATTATGTTTCTGTTTTCCCAACGTTTTAGTTTTTCTCCTCCACCTACTTTTCTTCTAACCTCCTGCCTTGACGACTGCTGCATCAGCATTAGTCACAATATAGTCATTTATATTTATACATATTGATAAAAGTTATGTAAAAACATTATGCAAAGCAGTGTAAAATAGTTTATAATACAAAATGTTTTGTTTGTTTTTATACATCCTGCGGCGTTTTTTAGGCTCGTCTTTGCACGGTTGGTGTGCTGCAGCTGAGATGAGATATGCACATGCAAGTAGCAACTCTAGGAGGGTGACACGGGCTGGATCTGGTGCCCAGACAAAACCTCTGACCTGTGAGTGTAGCCTGCTTTCACACTGCTGCCAGCTGCAGAACTGCAGCACTAACGGGACAAATCAGAGGAAGAGGTGAGGAGGCTCTAACATGGGTGTGTGGAGGTGAAGTGACAAAACTGGGAAACCAAGTGGACAAACGGTAGGTTTTAGTAGCTGTCTGTATATTTTCAACCTGCTTCCTAAACTCTGACATTTACTGCAGCAGCAACTCCAAACAAGCTCAGGATGACATAAGAATTCTACTCAGACGTATTTTTAGGCAGGTGATTTGTGTAAACAGCCTGTTTAACAAAGTGTCTCAGAGGGATTGGACCTGATGTGGATCTAACGGAGAGCAAAGAGGCAGGAAGTGGTGATGTAACAAGGCGGGGGGGTGGAGACATTTTCAACAGAAGCAGAGGTTGAAGCGACTAGGGCAGCTCGTCTTTCTTGAACCCTTCAAACCCTGATGCTCCAACTGTCAGGGTAAGTCGAGAGGTGGAGGGTCAGGAATGACTGATAAGGTGATAACAGTCTGAAGTTGTGAGGATGTGGCAGCGTGGAAGAGGAAGAGGAAGAAGAGGAGGAGGGGGTGGGGATTTGGTGAGGTGAGTTCAAAAAGCCGGGTTCTCCTGAGTGGGGGTGGTGTCAGTAGGGGAGCCGACAGCATCTCCGTTCCCTTTGGGACCCACAACCTTGTACTGCAGAGAGGAAGAGGGAAGATGAACGGATGACAGAATCAGGAAATTTGTTATTAATTTGCAGTTCTGACACACTGAATCAGCAGTTTCTGTTTCCTATTTCAAACTTGTATTGAAAAGCCTCCAGTTCAACAGTTCACCATCAATTTTCCTCCAAATGAAAAAGGAAAAATGTACTCACCTTCAGGTTCCCCATTTTATCCTCAAATGACTTGAAGGTCGAAGAGTTCCTGCAACAGAGATAAGACATTACATTGTCATAAAATATGTTCACTCAGTGAGACAAACGTGAATAAAAACTTAACACCAGCCAGACAACAGAAATCTAGAATAAGACTTGTAATAGCTAAATGGACACAATCAAAACTGGAGAAAGGTTCACAATACTGACACATCCTGTAGAACACAACTTCACAATAATAATACAAAACGATATAGAAGACCACAAATATTCATGCCACATCGTCATCACAAACAAATAAAATGATATAAACAAACAAATATATTTCGCTCCATTACTCGAAAGTTTGCAGCATTCACCGACGTACTGAAGTGATAAAACCACATGCAGCGCAGATTTGTGTGTCGTCATTACTTTACCTCATGGCTGGCATGCTTATCGAGTGGCGGATGGAATAGTTGCTACTTTGTAAGCATTAAAGAGGAGAGAAGAGTGCAAGTGTTATAAAGCAAGCAGGCTGACAGGCGCGCACACACACAAGCAGCCTCCAATCACTTTCTCATTGTTTGCACAAATTCAAGATGTTTCTCAGTGATTATGTAAAACAATGTTAATGGATGCATATATAAAGATAGCACATATCCTTTGTTTAAGCTTTGGGGATAAGCAAACAACAGGGTTGAGATCTATGACCTATATCGTAATCAGCCACCAGGGGGCTTCACTGTACATCTTCACATACAGCCTGTGGTGCAGAAACACACAAATAATAATTGCATAATTAGTATTATTAAACGTCTAATGATTTAAGGGAGTAAAATGACATGAAAACAGATACATTTAAAAAGCCTTATTTCAACGTATGAAGAACTGCTGTAACAGGACGCGTTAGTCTTACCTAAAAGAATTAGAGAAAGGTAGAGCTCTGCACATCAAGCCAAGGCAGCGTTAAAAAAAGGAAAACGAAAGTGAGCCAAAAGCAGTAGTAGACAGAAAAACCAATCAGAGCAGAGACTGTTGCAGGCAGGAGAATCAGGAAGACACTTGTATCATCACTCTCTTCTTACTACTGCTGAGATGCTAGTTGATATCATGTTGGTTTCCTTATCAATGACCCAAATGAAGAGATGTTAAATCTTGTTCTGCGCTGGTAGATCAAATTTTCCAATTTCCTAGTTTATCAAATAAAATCAACGAGAACTGCTCAATGACTGAAAACATGACAGAAGGAAAACAGATGGGAAATAGAAAAAGGTACAACGTGGTGATGGCAGGAGCATGAGGAGGAATCTGGATCGGAACTGTTGAAACACACATCATATACTAACATGTCACAAAGATCGTGGTATGAGGAGCACATAAACGTGGGAGGACAGAGCTGTTAATGATGAAATTACTTCAGGCACTGTGAGAAAAGAGGCTACTTTCTCAATGACAGAGAGCATCTGTGTTAGGTTCCCAAAACATGATGACTTGTGGACAGTCGGAAGATTAAAGGATACTGAATGAATCTGAAATAGCAAACCAGGCAGCAAGGACAGGACATTCCTATGTATTTCGTTTCTTAAATTAACACACTCCCCACTCCGCTCATTTTATAAGCGTCAGCCATCTTAGCTCTGCTGCGTCATACCTCATGTCCCCCAGTCTCCTGGTGATGGCAGTGCCCACTGTGGAGAGAGCTGCGCTGGTCTTCTGTCCCGCCTGGGTGAGAGTCTCCTGAGTCTTTTTGTATCTGCAGGGAGGGAGGAGGATGGGGGCAGAACAGTGGAGGAACGAATGATAAACAGAAGATTGAAGGGTGGAATGAGAAGAATAATGGAAAGGTCAACAGAAAGGGGTGTAAAGAACGAAAAGGAGGGGAGAACAAAGGGTGAGGAGAAACAAGGCAGATGGACGGGGTGGTGGGGAGGAAGAGAGGTAAATCACACCACTGAGTGAGTCACTGCTCCTTCCACACTCAGATTATACTCAGACACAGTATTCAGCCCCATAGGTTGGTTTTTCACTCTGAAATATAGTCAGACGGTAGTTTGAACTGCAACAACCTTCAGTGAAAACTAACACCAAAATACAGGAGCAGAGAAGGAACGATCAGGTTGGTGTAGCCCCGCTGCCGACTGATTCAGGTCCAAATCCTGAATGGAGTTGAAAGTATCTGAATACAAATCACGGCGCCCTCTACACATTTAATATGGCTATTACACCTTTAATTCTGTTATCAGCTGCAAGTAAGTTGTGTATCTGCTGGCGTTGTACATCATGAACTGTCCTTTTCACATGGTATAAATACATGCATCAAAGGACATATGCAGATGAACAAATATGAATTAAAAGCAGAGAGATACTTCACTGGAAATTGCTTTTTGTGGTGACTTCATATACAAACACAATCGCACCTGACCCCAACTCTGAATAAAGCAATTGGAGCTTCATCAAAAAATATTCGTCTACAAAATACATAAAATACTATTATACACAAACATTACTAAGACTTAAAACGGTGTATGAGCATATTGTGCTTTTGTAACACACAAAGAAACAAACACACACGCCATTGACACAAATCGTAGTACTCCTGATCAGTTCTCTGGAAAACAAACAGACAAGACATGGGTGAGAATCAGGAGTCAGGCAACATGGCGCCATCACCAATTCACCTGTGGTCAGTACAATATGAACGAGTTACCAACTAAAGATAATATGGCTCTGATAGGTCCATGTGGTCAAGTGGTCCATGACAAATTTCAGAGCTTGTCATGGAGTTCCACTATGACTGCAACTACTGCAGAATGGAACAATGTGAAGTACAAATGTTGACCTCGGGGGCCCGACAGATGAATTGAATTATGGCGGAATATGAGGTCAAGCATTATCCAGTTCTCTTATGTTAGCTGTATGTCACAGGAAAGACAACGGCTTCTTCCCTGGGAGAAATATTTGTTGCTGCTGGCAACAGGTAGTGGTAGTGCTGGCCACAGGAAAGACATTCACTGTAAATTCCAAAAGAGTTAAGTAGTCACCATAACAAAATCCACCATAAGCCAAAAGAGGGGGTAGAAACCACCACAGCCAGGGCACCTCCTCGATGCACATGGCTAACGATACTCCTGTGTCTGACCCAGCATAGCAATGGACTGTTTGAATGTGGAACATGTGAATTTAATACTTAATCATAAGACTGAAAAGGACTGGGCATAGCCAAGGACAGAGGAATCTGTGAGGAGGAAACCACGACATCACAGCTGGACTCACTGGTTCAGTGGTCATATGTGTACGTACTTCCAGTTAACGCAACAAAGCGAGACACCACAATGACACCAACAACGAATAAAAAGTTCCCGCAAGTATATCCAAACCTTAATAAATCTTAGCTCATGTACAAGAACAAATCTAGAACACAAAAGAAGAAGGGGTCAACTCACACTTCCGAATGGGTAATGTCATCCAAAGTGGCTGATGCAGACAGATATCTGAAGACACAACAGCAGGATAATGACAAAGGGAAAAGACACACACTCACAAATCAACACAGCAACGGATTTCATTCATCATCACTTGTAATAGAACAGCAGGAAGAACTATATTTAATGCCAACATGAAGTGTGAAAGGTCTGGTCTTTATTTTAATGACATTTTTTCTCTGACGTTTTTAGAATACAAATAAAACAGAATAACGTCCCATCTTTTCAACCAATACTACAAATGGCAGAAGAAAAGAAGCTACAGACAGTCACCTGCCAACATCAGTTCCTGTAACCACTGTTTTGTGGACCAATGTAATATAGATTACAGTGAGGAAGTGACGGATGTTACTTTGTAACTTTAAAACTCTAATGTTCAGGTACAACTAAGTGCCTATAAGTACAGATTGATGTGCATCAGTCTGGCAGATCCAAACAACGCCTCAACATGGGCCGCCCACTCACACAGCGCCGTTTAACCGGCTGAATCGAAGCATTACAGGAGCGTGTGAAGCGGAAGACTTCTCCCATGAGCTGTTAGCGCAGGAGACACTGCTTTTACTGTGCAGCTTAATTGATAAGAGGGGAGAAGAGAAAAGTCTGCAATTGAAGAATTCAAAATCATAGTTTCAACCTGCACAACTATTTATGTATAAATTTATGCTACAATGTTTAGTGGGTTGAATGTCTAAGAGACTGGAATAAATGCAGAACAATGACAGAAGACAGAAGTCAAGCACACATTACATTCCAAGTTCAGTACAATTTTCATATTATTTCCTTTGTGCATTAGAAACAAGCAACGCTCTTCTTGTAGACCTCAGACAAGGCCTTTCTCTATGTCCAGACTTACAGCAGCACAATGCAGCAGATAGTACAGCAAAGACACTTGCACATACTCTGCTTGACACATACAGAACATGCCGTCTGTCCTCGCTGTTCCAGCTGAATTACTTATACCGGTATACACACGCATGGGCAGAATCATGTTTTCTTTCTGATTGTCACGTTACTAAAGTTCACTGAAATGAACAGATAATTTCAGACAAGCAGTCTGTCCACTCCAGTTTTCATGGAGACTCTTAGGGTTCTTGGTGCCTGAAATGGATTCATGACTCATAACCCATTTAGTTCTTTGTGTGTCTCCACCTCTCACACTCCGTCTCCCTCTCTTTCTATGCGACTAAGGAACATTGGAAACATTGGTTTCTCTACTCAAACGAACTCTCCTCACCTCCCCCGACAGCAGGTCTGAGCCACCCGTCGGGTCTGGTTATTGGATGTGATGGCCCAAACACAAGCTAACACAAGCTAAATGCCTTTGTGTCCAATAATATTCTGAGGGTGAAAATCATGACCTCATGCATCTTCTGTATGCGGAAGTGTGTGAGTAAAAGTCAGCAGGCAGTGTGTCCAGCCCTCCCCACCACAACAGGTTCAACAAAATATCCAAGTGATCTAGCCAGTCCAGTTTATTTCAGCAACAGCAATATGGAAAATTCCAGTAGCATCAGATGTCACTGATACCTCATGAAAATCTCACTTTAGCCCCTCTACGGCCTGGTTCCAAAACCTCGAGAATATTTGCTGATGCACCATGGTATTTTTTAAAATAAAACATTCATGGAGACTGGCATCAATGTGGATCTGCTGTGCCAGATAGCTTTGAGACACAGTGAGACTTGCTAATAAATTGCCAGCAAAATAAATAGCACTGAACACACAAAAAACTAAGAAAGACAATGAGGTCCATCGTTTAAAATATAAGGTGTCCCTTGTTTTATTTTTGCATTCTTAAATTCTTGAGTCTGAGTATTCTCATAATAAGTTCATTTGAAGTGCTTTGAATTCTCAATTTAACCTTAAAATTATGAACAAGAGAATCTATCAGAATTCAGTTATTTCAATTTTTCACGGTGGCCCTAATTGTCTTCTCTAAAAACAACAGTTTACTACTTTGAGAGCATGCGCAGACAAACATGTCAATCACTCACAGATGCTGCAACCACCTCTGCCTTACTTTGTCTGTAGAAGTTGCTACTTAGGCTGCAATATCCCCTCAGCACCAGTTATTACATAATACATCTGTACTTTATGTCGTAATTAATTGGGATTAGCCAATCAGCCTTCAGGCCAGTACTTTACGTAACAAACAAATACAGCTTGTAACAATACATGGACTAATGGGACCTGATTGTTTGTACCTCCCAACTTGTTTAGTTCTTAACCAGTCATACTACATGAAATTCTTTGACCACCCCGTGGTCTCAACTACCATAGTTTATAAAGCAGACTGACACTGTCAGTTTTCAGCAGTTGCTAAAACAGCAGAGGGGAACTGTCTGAAGAGTCAGGAAGGGAGCTGATCTGCAGAGGAAGTAGACAAGAGAACCCGACCTCTGTGAGAGGAAATAAACTGTATTCATACTATCATCAGGGACTCAACGGCTGTTTACAACAGTGGGGGGGGGGGCGCAACGATTTAAAACTTGCTCTGTGACTATGAACAGCGCCACTGTGTTTTTGATGTAGGACACTTTTTAAAATAATGGCAACTTCATACACATCCACCACCAATGTGTGTCAAATACTGACTGAATAATGGAAAAGTTGCAAACTGTTATGTTCATGCATATATTAGAAAACGTGCCACCCTCCAAAGACGGTACCAACACAGTAATAAAGCTAACATAAGCTCTGATTCAGGTAAGTAGATTATGTAAGCGAACTGAAGCACTTGATACAGACACACATTCAGTCTGATATTCATGCATTGCCGTTTTTCTCCTCTCACCAGACAAAAAGTCGAACACCACCCACTGAAATACGCGCTTCTCAAACATGGTTAGAAGGTGAGAAACATTGAGAGCGTGAGAGTGCAAACACTGCAGAGGGTCAGACACGGCCATCGCCGCCGCCACCAGCGAGCAGCAAACAGTGAAGGGACTCACAGATCCAAACTGGCAACTCTCTCATTCCACTCGCCAAGTTTGTCAGCCGTTCTCACATAGCTAGAAGCAGAGACAAGTGTTTTATGCAGCAGACAGCTCCAGGAACTTATTTATGCAAAGCTGTTCAGTGAAATCACAAGGGCAATCATGTATATAAAAGCATAAACTTAGTGGCACAGCCCATCCAGCAGTGCAAAGAACAGTGAAGGATATACATACAGTACATTCACAGATGATAAATTCTTTCCCACAAGCTAAAGCTTGATACTAGTCTGTCATTTCATTTAGAGAAATGTTACTGTAGGAAACTGTAAAAAAGAAGCTGCAGACACAAACTAGTAGCATAGCATTCCTACGGCCGCCAGACAAACGCTGAACATGTTCTACTCCACCCAGAAGTTGTAGAAAATATGGTAAAGCAAATCTTACACTCAAATCTCAAATGTCACATGTTAAACGGTCTCCTGCTTCCCTGGAAAGTGTTTTCACATCATATAGCTGAATATCAGGCTGGAATAGGCTTCCTAACTTGGCTTCCTAATGTCTATAAGCCCTGACACATCACATCAGACTTCTGATGAGCTCAGAAAAATCCTGCACTTTGATAAACGAATGAGAAACAGAAATATTTGTCTACTAAAGATGGGCTGATGAATACATACGCATTGGAGGTTTGTACGTCCTGCCAGCTCTTGGTGAGGTTCTGCCTGAATTCATTGAGCGGACTGAGGCCAAGTTTCCTCTTCAGCTCTGTGGCGTGTCTCTCTTTGGCTGACAATACCTGACGCAGGGTGTTGATCTCCTCCTCCACCTGAAACACAACACACACGAGCAGAGTTCAGTTTGAGGTCGTCTGTTCATTCATTCACACTCCAGTGGTTCATAACTTGTGAACACAAAGTGATTGCGTATGATTGAACATGGCATTACCTTGGTGAGCTCAGTGCGGAGCTCCTCGGCTTCTTCCTCCGTCAGGTTTGGTGGGAGCGGGTTGACCACATTCCCCACGGCACCCTCCACTGGTACATCCGACAGACTGGCTGAGTGATCCACACCCAGACCCTTGTTTGGAGAGTTCAAGTTGATGTCTGGGATGAAGTGAAGGGAGGGGAGGGGAGGACAAGAAGATGGACAGAAGGGTATAAAAATATACACTTACACAAGGTGAAGCGCTAAAAGCTGTGATTGGTTTGTGGTTTCACTGATCACCCACTGCGTATCTGTTTCACACACTTAAACTAACGCCAGGAAGAAGGTTGTGTCCGGATGAGGCAATAATTTTATCTGCACTCAACAGAAGTAACGTAAGATCAATTACACTCTACACTTCCTGAAAAATAAAAAGCCTGAGAAAATGGATAAACAAACAAATGCCAGGATGAGCTCTAAAAGTTGCACTGTCAGCATTTCATGACACACATTGCGTCATTCAGCAGAGGAAAGCATCATAAATTTGGCAACTACAGGAGTTTTGCGCAGCTGGCGCTGGCTCAAAGACGAAAGGACAAAACAGGGGAAGAAACTGCCAGACACAATGAAAATGAACTAAGAAGTTACAATCAGTTCACACTGACCAGGATTCATTCAGTTAAAGAACTCACGATCAAAGTTACATTCAGTAAACACTTAAGAACACTAAAAGCTCTCCTACACCCACTCCAACAGTGTTTGGAATGATTGTTATCTTCACAACAGACGTTTTATAACAAAAGGACTAATGCTAAATCAGTGTTGCACAAGACAAAAGATTACAGTTAGAGTTAGGTGTAGGCTGCAAGCTAAATTAACATCTCACCCAAATATCCAGATACAAGCTGGTAAGAGACAAGACAGCTCCACCCTCTAGGCATATTGACTCAATGCTGTTTACTTCAAGATGGCCACTGAACAGTATTAATATTTGCCACTAAAAATAGATGTGTAAAAAAACAGGAGCTTGATTTAAAAAACATAACTACTCATGAAGAGTCAAGAGACAAAGACCAATAATGATTAATTTAAAAATTAAAGCCTCTAAATTGTCACATCACAACTATATTTTCTCTGAATTCAGATCTGAATCAATTTATCATATTTAAGACCAACAACAAAACATTCCTAGAATGTGATAGATAAACAAAAACTCCAGTACATGACAGTCTACAAAATAACCATAACCACCAATCAGTGCTCAATTGGACACTATTAAAACAGATTAGCATCCTCATAAGGGCTTGTTATGTTAATTCACATTTGTTTGATCTCTGTGTCCTTAATCAACTGTCAATGGTTGATGTTGTTTCTAAATGACATACTTGAAGTGAGAACGTAGGCAACCTTAACTTTCGAACATCCTGATGCTCAGGAAGCCTGATGCATCCTGACACATTTGTCTGGGTCACTGACCATCATTAAGTACATGATAAAAACCACGGTCTGAAAGCCTCATTATCCAACATACATAGTCCTAATGGCACATTCTGCAACACAAATACTGATTTGACAGGTTTGTCTCCCTTCACATATGGTGACTCATGCTAATCTCAGACATGGAGTAAAGGTCTTTCAGCACAATGATTTGTTAAGTTAAATGTTTGTTAAGTTCACATTGATTATATAGTCGATATGTCTCCAAGCAGCCAATCAGACCCTAACTCCGGCCAGATACCACAGCTAACCCTGATCATTACCTCAGTTCTGAGGTTACGAAGGCAAAGAATTTGACGGGGAGCAGATTTCGTAGATTACTTTTGGGGAGAGAACAACGAGCTTTATAAAAGCAGCAGACACTGACATGCGTCACGAATAGAGGCTCATTTATCACAAGCACTCGAATATATTTGGGTAACTGGTGGGAACGATTGCATTCTTCTTCATCATGTCGGATGTAAAAGTGTCGGGAAGTTGCAAACAGAAACAGGATCCGCCTTGTGCCGCTGTCAGTTAGCAGCGGGCCCGTCCGATCCTCACGCCTGAGAATTTTCCCGAGCACTGAAAACATTAAAACGAACACACGGAGAGATGTGCAAACTAACTGCTCAATTGTCTACAGGCTTGTTAAAACTGTTTGCTGTCTGGCTAACAGACCTAGCTATCACTGAGCTACAAGCTAGCTTACTTGCCCGCTATGCTAACAATCCATGTTACCTTGGCTGGCGGGATCCATGGCGTCGATGTGAAAGAGCTGGTTTCTGTTAAACTGTTGTAAAATATAAACAACAAACTGCAACAGTATTTCGTCCTCTCTCTGTGCGTAGGGGGGTCTTCCTGGTTTTAGCGACTGCTACCACTCAGAGAAAGTCGTCGACAGTTCGACAGCCAGCTCAGCTTACAACGCATCCAGTTATGTTATGGAACGTAACAGCGGTACGTCCGGGGATGAATTTCAAAATAAAGTGGATTGCTGCTGCGTGTATCTAAGGCACGAGTCGTATCTGTGTACCGTGCTACATTGCAAAATGTATGGTGTTGACAGTGTGAAGGTTGTTACTTATTGTGTATATTGATGTACTTGTGGTGATCAGATATACCGTTTTGTTTTATGGAATATTTTGAATATTCTCAAGCTGTTTTTTGCGTCTTGTGACTCATAAATCATATGAACGGCCTGTTTTCCTCTGCTGCCTTTATTATGAAAGCGCGTTCTCAGAACAGGCTCACAGGTGCAGCGCATTCCAGTCCAAGGCCTTTCCGGCATGGCCAAATGACGTCACAGAGAGGGCAGCTGACAAATGCTGTGAACTTATTGTAGGTCTGTTCACCTGAAATTAATGTGAAACAAGAAAAGTGAGAGCACAGTATTATGCTTGAAGCCCTTGTCACTTACCCCAGAATAAGAACTGCTCTATCGATTTATTTTATTTATATTTCATACGCACACTGGAGTGACCAGATGTCCAGCTTTGTGCAGGACAGTTACGCATTTCCATTACTTTTCACATGTTCCACAAATACACACCACAAAGACACTGCCCCCCATTGTTATTGACAGTCTGTGTGTTGAGAAAGCAGCGACATCAGGGGGCGATCGGGCTGTGTGATGATCATGTCAATCAATATCAAGATTTTTATGGAATAAAATTGTTTACTGTGCTGCCTTTTTTTAAATCCTATAAGCAAATATTAATGAATAATTGTGTGAATCAATTCTGTTTTCTAAATTCATAAGAAAACAGCATTTAAATGACTGGAAATAAAATCGAAGAATAAGAATCGGTGAGTTCAGAATCTGTATTCACTCTGAATCAGACTGGAAAAACAACAACAACAGTTCCTCTTTTATTCCTGCTCCTGTGTTTAAACCCAACCATGTACTTTTCTACAGTGAAACATTTCACAGACCTGCAAGTGGAAGCTTCAACCAGTAGACATATGAAACTATTGCTTTGACAGTGAAAGTCTTCAAGATAAACTGGTAAAATGGTGACATCTTTACACAATACAGAAACATTCTTCTTGTCTTCATTTGGCACTGAATCTTCTGAACTCTTCTACAACAAACAGTTGCAATACTTCCCTCTACTGCTGCTACAGAATTTGTCATCAACACTGTCCTTCCACCGCGTCCTCTTTTTGGTGTGATTGAGCCACAAGAAGCCAAAGAGAAGTGGATGAGGAGCCTCTCTGAAAGAGGAGGAGAAGGAGGAGTAGAGGAGCATCAGCCTGAGCAGGACTCCTGCCACACCCTCCATCTGCAAATGGACAAACAGCAGATCATTTCATGGAAGCATTGTTGCATGTGTAAATATGTTAGATCCCTTCACTTCAAACAGATCTTAGAAATCCCAACAAACTAACTATAAAATTATACAATGATGTTGAATGCCTCACGTTATGCATGCAATCTGTTGAGATCTGTTGAGATTTAAAATTTGAAACAACAAAGAACTTTCTAAGAGTCCAAAACGATTCACAATTTGCATGCATTTGTCTGAATCAGAACTGTTATTAGAAGGTTCTACCAGAAGGTGTCAGAAGAAGCAGCAAGGAGTGATGCAAAATAAAATATATTAATATGTTATATTTTATGTCATGTTATGTTTTAGTTTAATATTTTATTTTATGTTATATGACATGCATCATGACTGCAGTCAGTTTTCAGTGACACTATTGATGATTTTCAGAATAAAAGCCTAAATCAGCAGGTGTGTGTACCTGTGCTCTGACACACTGAGGGTGGATGTGTCACCTGCTGGTCTTATGTGCAAATGAAGTGGCCGATTAATGCCCAAGCCCTTTGGAGGATGATGAGGATGGCCAGGAGGTAGAAGAGCAATGTGACGGCCTAGAGAGAGATGAAACAGGTAAATAAAGGGTCTGTGTGTGTGTGTGTGTGTGTGTGTGTGTGTGTGTGTGTGTGAGTGTGTGTGTAAAGGTGGGGCAGTGTTGTTGCCCCTCTACCTGTTGTGTGCTCATTCCCTCTGACTGTTCACAGATGTTTTCCTCGTCGACGGAGTTAGAAGCTGTAGATCCCTCTGCTACTAGAATTTCCTCTTTCTCCTCCTTTTTCTCCTTCAACTGACCCAGTCCATCATCCAGACCATCCATGTCCTCCTGTAGAACTTCTTCAACAGTGTCCATGTCCTCATCTGGAGATGGAGGACTCAGAACCAGTGCTGCTACCTGTACTGTTTCCATTGGTGGGGCTATCAGCATTGGGATCTGCTCCTGAGCAGGTTCCAGGTTCTGGATGGAAGCTTCTTGAACAGGTTTCTGTTCTGCTCTTTGGTAGAAGGGTTCTTCTGGTTGTGGTCCAATCTCTGGCTCTTCATCTTCCTCAGCTAATGAGAGAAAATTAAACTTAAATAAGATGTGAGTATGCTTTTTGTGTTGACGGTTAGTTTAAGCTACATTGTGCCACATATTGAATAGGTGAAAGCCAAGTGCACACTCCAAACCAAACAGGGGGCAGAACATTTGCAGGTATTTTTGAAAGTACAAACTAGGGCTGCAGTGTAAAAGTGGCTGGTGAGTTAGACAGCATAATTTCAGGTTTCGCCCCTCTGTGACCTGACTCATTACACAGCTACAAACTATTTTTGGACTGGACTCTCTAGCGGATCAAGTTTAATATCTGGCCCTTTTACAGTTTCAGCATTTCCCATCTTTAGTTACCTAATCAATCTTTGTTAAAATGATGGCTTGAGAAGAATGATATGTCATATGTTTGCTGTATACAACATTTGTTTTTGTTGTTGTATTTTTGGGGTTAAAAATACATTTTTGTTTGAAATTATTGCTGCTCAGATTCCTTCAGGGCAAACCTGTTACGACCTGATACATGTTTGTTACCTCTGAGGAAGTCGATGGACCTCACAGCTCGCTCCTGCTGGCTGAAGTTACATCTGTAGCGCCTTATATTCTCAGGAGCTGGTTGAAATGTCCCAGTTGGACAGTTACTGGTTGCTGTTAGCACTCTGAGGAGGACACATTTTTCACAGTACGATTAGGTTCAAGAATCACCTCTGAATGACCTCTATCTTTAGTAACCTGTTGCAGTGCTCTACTCACTGTGTAATCAGCCCTCTGGAGTTCTGAGGATGAAGGGAAAAAGGGACACCAGCTAGTTGTTTGTTCAGTTTGAAATAACTATCTGAGTGGATTCTAGAAATATAGTCTGTTCTTAAATGGCCTAAAAACATTACTTGTTCATTGGAGGTTTCAGAAAAATAAAGTGAGCTCAATATTCGCTTTTCAGTATGTGTTGTGTCATTGCACTCCACTATTACAATGTCTGTGTTTTGTAATACGGTGTGTAATAAACCTGAACAAAAGCAGCCATGTCTTCATCCTCCATGCTGCTCGCTGCTTTCTCCACCAGCTTCTTGTTGGCCTCTATGCTGTCGCCATAGCAATGCACAAGCTCCTGGACATGAACCGTCTTCGCTTCCTCTTCCAAGCTTATCTGCTCCGTCATCGCCTGCAGGGTGATGATGCAGTGATAAACACTATTGTGTATCTGTTTATATACATTTATATTGCATTCATATTTGCAGTCTTGTATTTGTTGAAAAAATGAACCATTGTATATTGGTGAAATATACATACAGTACGTTTGGTGAACAACAAAGAGAATCTCACCTTGCGTCTCTCGTCCAGGATGGAAAACATTCGACTGAACTTCTCGCACACATTTTGTTTTTGAGTTTTACAGTTTTCCTTCAGAGAGCCGAGAAAAATATAAAACTTAAAAAAAGTCTTATGTAATTCACACACACACACACACACACACACACACACACACACACACACACACACACACACACACCTCTATGATTCTGCACATCTCCTCCAGCTGATCAATAAGAGCCTGGACCTTAGTGTTCACCACACCCAAAGAACTGACTCCTTCGCTCAGCTCATCCTGAAATACAGGCAAACTTGATCTGTTATATTTCTCCTTTAACTGTTCACAATCTCAACAAATGATATTTAGACGACTGATCAGACTCCTCCTCATCAGTTTCAGATGAAACATCTCCACCTCCAGCATCAACCCTTTCGGATATGACGCTCACTGTGTATGTGTGTGTATCTCTCACTGTTTGCAGTGAGACACATGTTGTGTCTCAGCTTGTTGGTCCCTCATTCAGTGTCATGATTACAATTGAGTTGTAATCATCCATTAAAATTTCCTGCTAGATACCAGTTTCAAAAGCTAACACTGATGAACATAAGTATCTACCAGATGTCTCCACATGTTAATAGTTGCCGCTGACAGGGTTCCACTTTTGGAAAGTGACCATATTTCCACAAGTGGTGAGTTAGGAAGGTGAATGTGTTGAAGTTCTTGAACAAGTTGCTGCTACCTTCTGCTGCTGGTAGATGCTGGTCAGTGGAGCCACCTGACAGGATTGATGAGCCCCAAACACTTTACACAACGAGCAGGTGGGAACCTGGCAGGTCACACAGTAGATGTTCACCTTCTCACCAACATGGTCCGAACAGGTGACCTGCGCAGGAGGAGGAGGAGGAAGGGGGCTGGAGGAATGGAGGAATGGCCTCAGATACCTGTGTCTCATTGTTATCATTATTAATCTGTACTTTCTCTGCACCTTGTGATGTTGTTGCTGACTTCCTGTTTGTAGACATCGATGATGTTCTCCACCAATAGGTTTCGTTGCAAGCCAAAGACGCCATGGCGGTCCAGCACCACCTCATGTCTGCAGGAGGGACATCGGAAACGGCCACTGTTCACCATCATGGTGGTGCGAGCCTGGAACAAGGACGGCTGCACACAAAGAAAAAACAAATGTTGGGATCGTCATCTGCAGGTCGGATCAGCTATACATTGGAACAGTGACAGGTCGCCCAGCTTGTGTCCCTGGTTTCTGAAGCTTTACAAAACAAGCTGACGGTCCTGAAACCTACAAAACACATAACCATATAATATATAACAAACTGATAAACTTGTGGAAATTCTGTCTAACCTGTTTTACACTTGAAGACAGTTCCGTTAGGTGGGGTAATGGTGGGTCCCTGCATGGTAAAGGTACATACACACGCAGTACAGTAATTCACACAATGTTTAGTCACAGCTACACCATCTCCTCAATTCATATCAAGTTGTTCTTACAGGCTTGTCAAGAAGAAATGGTCCCATGCCCCCCCCTCTCTTCCTCCTCATCATTTTTACGTCTCTCCACGGTCTATTTGCACAACACCATTTCTGTCATAGTTTCAATCCATTTTGATAGTCTGGTGGGGATGTATGTTTCCATAACCTAAGCACATTTCAGGCTGCTGTGACCATCTTGACCGTTATAACTGCAAAGTCATGTTCTGGCACTCACATTATCTATGTTTGGTCGTCCAATAAGCATAATCTTACAGTCTTATAAACAATACAGTACAAAATCAAACTCCATAATGACAGGGAAAAGACGAAATGAGATCAGATGAGTACAGATGAGTGGAGGGAATGATAGAGGGTTAAAGCGTCCTGAAATAGTGGCCGTTAATCAGCCTCAGCTGCTGCACTTGATGGAGGGATCAGAGCTGGACGGTGAACTGGAATGTGTTTGTTTCCTTTGGGGGAATAAAAATCTTTGGCCCACTTTATGTTGGTTGAAATGAGACCTTATCAGGAGGATTTCACTGGGGACAAATGCTTGAAAAAAACAAGTCACCTGAACCTTTTCCCCCATGAAGTTTATTATCAAATAACACTGTCAAACGTGTTATGATTGTGGACAAACCATGGTGACGTTCCTGGTCATTAGGCTAACTGTTAGCTTCTGTTGAATTATTACTTATTAGGCTGTTTATTAGCTGGTTTGTTGACAAACCAGCAACTTTCCAAAGAGAAACAAAGGCACAAACATGGAGGCATAATGAGTATTATGGGTGGGTGCGACGGTTTTGAAGGTCAGGAAGATGACCACCACGAGGCCTCTTAGGTTTCATTCTCACATGCCAGCAACATCACATCCACAACCTTGCATGTAGTTTGACTTAGAATGGGTGAGACATTTGACTGATGGGACAAACACACAAAGATTTTGTGAAGAATCCAGTTTACTGACTGTCTGGAGTTCTGGGCTGTTCGTGAACTATTGCACTCTGCTCTTAACTTGTTGGGATTCGGATTCAGATTGGGAAATACCGGTAGTATAACACGAGGTAGTAATGAGCAGAGGATCCGATTTTGGACTCGGCATGAAGCCCGATGGATGCTGACCCATTGTCACATTTAGACAACACGAGAGTTGTTCACAATGGTCAGATAAACAACCTTGCGGCATATGTTCTTTCCATTTCTTTGTCAAGAGATACGCAAAGTTGTATGACACTGGTGACTTGTTGTTCACAGCCCTGGACAACTTAATGTTCATCTAGGAAAACACCATGTGTGTGACAGTCGTGTGCTCTTCTTCTTCTTCTCCTTTCGGCTTTGTCCCTCTTCAGGGGTTGCCACAGCGAATCATTGATTTCCATCTTTCCCTGTTCTCTGTATCCTCTACTCTGACTCCAACTACCTCCATGTCCTCCCTCACTGCATCTATAAACCTCCTCTTTGGTCTTCCTCTCTGTCTCCTACCTCCAACTCCATCTCTAACATTCTCCTACCAATGTATCCACTGTCCCTCCTCTGCACATGTCCAAACCATCTCAATCTAGCCTCTCTAGCTTTTTCTCCTAACCTTCCTGTCTGTGTTGTCCCTCTGATGACCTCATTCCTAATCCTGTCCATCCTGGTCACTCCTAAAGAGAATCTAGGCATCTTTAACTCTGCCACCTCCAGCTCTGCCTCCTGTCTTCTGCCTATCGCTAGGATACAAACAGATTCCTGGGTATACAATGGAACAGTAGCATCTTTTTCTCACTGTGGTTACAGTACATGTTGTATATACATCAGAGCACTCTTGTCATCTTTCAAAGACTTTGTCATAGGATAAATCAAACTAGGCCATATGAAGCATTCTGACCTGCTGCGCTAACTGTGTACAGTCGGATCCTGATGTGAGTTATATGTCTTACCCTGATTAAAGTCCTTTATAAACAGTTGTAATCACTGATCATGAGCTTTTATTGAAGATTACCGCAGTCACACTATTTCCAGTTTTGCAGTGTTTAGAGGCCAATTAAGAAATTTCGAGGGCAGAGAAGTCACAGACACAACTGTTCTTCTTGTAATTTAGATCAACCAGCATGTTTGACATGAAGTGATGGCACTTGTACAACATCCCCATTTAGACACTGCTAATCCACTGCTCTCACTCTTATCACATGATCTTTGTTTTGTGTGTGTGTGTGTATGTGTTGAACAATGACGCACTATGAATGGTGAAAGATGTGTGATACACGCACGCACCAACACACGACAGCACACCTGATAGAGCTCATTGGCACACTTCCTGCACAGGTTGTGCTGGCAGGGCAGGATGACCACGGGTTTGTTGAAGAGCTCCAGGCAGATGGGGCACATCAGCTGTTTCTCCAACGTTTCAAGCGCTGCCTCACGCTCTGGTCCCTGGCTTCCCTGCAGATGGCTCAGGTCAGCGGATAGCGACATGGTCAAATGTCACCTCTTCCTGTTGGTAGCAGAACTTGTTACTTTTATACATTCTTATTCCATCCTGTTAGGACAAGCATGCATCTCCATGTGTTTTGGATGTCATCTAAAAAGATGACTGACCTGTGCGCTGAACTGTGTCAGCTGCGAAAGTATGTCACTAACATAATATTTTTTTGCTACAGCTGTTCACATTTTCCTTAATCACTTAACACATCAGAAAGCCAGAACAACATACAGGAGATAAGAGGCAGGAACATTATGACTGTAACACAACAACTAGTTTACTCACTTTCCTCAGTGTCTGATGAGGATTCAGTTGTATCTGCTGCTCTCTCAGATAATCGTATGCATTTTAGCTCCTGTGAGTTTTCTTAAAGGGTGAAAATCACAACAACTAAGGGTTGTGTGAGAGAGAGCAGATTTCTCCTTAGCGATTTGACCAGTTGCAGCAAGTTGAAAAGAAAACAGCATAATTAACTGTCATACATTCTGTTGGACATACTCAGTGAGCTGTACATAACTGAGTACATCTATTTCAGTTTGACTTTAAAACTGAGACAACAAACCTGTGTCAGTTCAGCTGACAATTTCTGATCAGGAAAAAAAAAATCCCATTTAGGTTCTAGAAATGAAGTTTCACATGTACACACACAGCTGAAACACAAAGTGGTTTTAGCTGCTGAGACACCAAACCAAATCAGCCTGAACACTCCTCCTCTTCCTCACAAACCTTCATTTGCTCCTGCAACGCTCACTCCATTACACTTGACTTGACTGATGGGCTTGTTCAGCGCTTCCCTACAATCCAGAACTGTGTGTGTGAGAAATAGGACACATCGGGGGGAAGGGGGTTTCACACACACTCACCATATCAGGCAGCGGCTGGTATGTGGACAGATTAAGACCACGTCAGACTGTGCTGTCTAATGTTACACTCATGCTCTCTCTCTCTCTCTCTTTCTCAAAGGTACCACCTGTAGCATAGTGACATAAAAATCTAGTAATATATTTTTATGTGCAGAGTAGCTAGGGACAAATACCTGAATATGTCTTCTTTTACCTGAGCCTGTTTATTATCTATCCTTACACTTCTATAATGTGTGTAATACATTATAGAAGAACTCTTTCCAAGCACTTTGGTCCAAATTATCTGCACTGATGTATAAAATGAATATTTCATACTACGATTAAATGTAAGAATAATGTATAAGAACATGTTCATAGATAAGGATCAATGTTCAACATAAACCCACAATAGCACCTTATGGGAGTCTAGTAATACATGAGTTTGTATGATATATTATATGTTTGTATGTTATGGCAAAAAAAATCTATTTGCCATTATGTTCCACAGGGCGATTGTTACGGTCCCCTTTGTTTTGTGTATACACACAATACACAGTCACAGCTAAGATGATGACATTCAGCACTCCATCACAAACAGGACACTGGCAATAACAGCTTCGAAGCATTAGAAACATTTATTTTACAGCAGCCTGACATGCACATGTCATTGTCAGGTCATGCTACAAACAGAACCTCTACATCTCTACAAACTGTGGCATTGCATGTATCTACAGCAGCCATTTTGTCTCTTCATCATCATAATGACTCATGTCTAAAATTCTATACATCTCGTGAACACATCACCTGGTTGTTAATTAATAAAATAAGAAAAATAAATAAAATGCTTCACTTTTATCATCTTGTCACTACATTCACACTTACATCAGTTGTTGTTTAGGATACTTCAGACCTGACAACAAGTATTTGCATCTCAGTCTCCATTCTGGCAGTCACTCGGACATAGTTGCATCATTGGTCGGAAGAGAAAAAGGACGAGGGCTTTGGGTTGAATATTTCAGTGGCCACTTTTCACACAACAGCAAAGCACTAAACTAATCAAGTAAAGAAAGATTTGCTTGAAAGAGAACATAGGCTGATTTAAAAGGTCCTTTCCCATCCAGAACCAGACTCAAAGTCCAAATGAACAACATGACAATATTATCATTCAGTTAACAACCAAAGGAGGAATACAATAAAATAAGAACTTCCATTTTGAGAACAAAGCTCATGAAGGTTTGAACTGATGGTTCAACGGATGATTGAATGTGAGCTTAAGCATGGACGACAAGACGATACCTCGTTGCCACAAAGGACTTAAGAGGTGTTCAGATTTCTCCCTGAAACATTTGAAACACGCACTTGGCTTTTAAAAGGACTTTTCTTCAAGCTCTCATTGCACTCTTAAGATATGAAGATCAAGCTATGTTAAATGCATTTGTGTTTGAGCGCTGAAAGAGATTGTACTGAATATAATATGAGGTTTGGTCTTACGTATAAATGGGTTTTGGGATTCTTTTACAAAAGAAATTAACGGTTGACACCTACATGTGTCAGTCAGTGGAGCGGCAACTCCTGATGGTGTGACAGATGATCTAGTAAAAAAAAGAAATAATGCACAAACTGATTGTTGGATACTGCTTTTCTGTTGCTATGATTATTGTATAAGCTAAAAAAAAGCACAGAAACGAGACTTTGGACATCTGTTCATAACCACAGAAATAACAACAATGAGAAGCAAACCTACAGATGAATAGAAACACATCTTTGAATTGTCCGACCAACTCAACGAAATACAGCAACATAGAATCTAAACAAAAAACAAACAACATGTAGAGCATCTTTACAGACACAAAACAAACTGAAAACTACAAACAAAAAAAAATGGGGCTGAATAAGAGTGTGTGTGTGTGTGTGTGTGTGTGAATGTAACGTTCTTGTAAGTCTGATACAACAGCGCTCTCGTGCAGCTGAATTGTTTGCATGTTGAAAATATAGAATGAGGAGAAGAGGAGAAAAAAACAGTTTCAATCAAAGAAGCAGTCTCAGATTCAGCAGGTGTTGGTTTCCAGATACCTGTTCAGTCACATGTGCCTCAGCAGATATCTGCAGCCACAGAGTCTTCCTTCAACACTTCCGTATCGTCATGTTACTGGACGACAGAGGACCAATGATGTCACATTTATTACGCACTAGTCCAAATGTTTGGAAATCTCTTGGGATGGTGGTAAGACCTTCTGACATCCCTGCAATAGTGACATAGTTTGGACAGGGCATCCTTTCCTCACAGTGAAATAAATCAAACTTATAAGAGAATAGAGAAGAATTCATCTTAAGTGGGTCGGCTACTTTAATCGGGCTGTCTGATTTAATGACAGCTGCACCTGTTGTAGTGTTAGCGACAACTTCCCCTCAACAGGATCACTGACCTACTTCAAACCACTGACAAGCAGAGAGGCAAATGTGATAGCTGTTTTCTAGGGAGGCTAAATGGAGACGGCTTGATTGTCATTCATGAGCTGCAATCATCTGGGACAATGCTGACCTCTGGTCTCCCCGGCTTCCTCTCACCTCCAAAAGCACATTGACATTAACTGGTTACTCTCAATTCTCCGTAGGTGTGAATGTGAGTGTGAAAGGCTGTCTGTCTTTCATGTGGCCCTGTGATGGGCTGGTGACTCGTCTAGGGTGAACCCTGACGTTTGCCTGTTGACAGCTGGGATCGGCTCCAACAAAACTACCCGGAACCTGAACAAGCTGATTGATGAATGACTGAATGTTTGCCTTGTAGCTGGATCTAATTTGTTACCTTGATCCCCTTTGCTATTTGACATGAGGAGCAGCCTACTGTTCCAAATTAAAATCTAAAACCTTATTTAACAGGAAAGTGTTTATAAATATCTTATAAAATCATTATTTAATTACCAACTTTTTATTTTGCTTTTTCAGTTGATATTTCTATTGTCTATGCTTGTGCAACCATCATAAAATGTTGAAGAAATTCTAGTCTTATTATAGTCTTCATTAAAAACACCAAGTGAGAACATTTGTAAGTAGATGTCTCAGTTTGCTGCATACTTCCATGCTGTTTCGTGTGACATTCTGTGTGCAGCTCACAGATTCTTAGGACACTGCTCTGTAAAACTGCTCTGAACTTGACTGCATTCTCGCTCTTACATCGGTTCATTCGTGTTTTTGTTTCTCCTCTTCCTCCTCTTCACACACCTTCCTTTCAAATGCCTGGGAAAGTCTGGAACAGGTTGGAATTTGTGTTTGCTGGTGTGTGCACACTGCAGTATTACTGCTGTGGATGAAGAGAAAATAACAGCTGGAGTGGGAGGAAACTGCTGAGTGTGTGTATAACTGGTTGATAGCTTTTTGTAGTGATGTAAGTGTGCGTGTGCGTGTCTAGTATGCTTCCGTCCTGTAGCTTTGGTGGGCATCGGCGGTGAGCTGAGTCGTTTCTGTGGCTGAGGACGGCTGCACCATGATGGGGTTGCTGCCATCTGCAGACATAACACACACAGACATACACACCAAAACCTTTAAAAAATGTTCATCGTAGAGCTACGCAGACAGACGCAGATGTATAAACACTGATGATGACGTGGAGTCATCACATCGTCCCACTGAACTTATATAAGCAGTGTCTCCTGTGCTAACAGCTCATGGTGCAACGTCATTGTCTGAACATCATTTGTGTAAACATGAGCCAAAACAAATGTTGGAGTCACCTCTTTTTATGAATTCTAATAAGTCAACATGAGATTTTGAAAATCGCTTTAAAAATGTGTTTATTTTCTGCTGGCTTACGAGAACGACAGGACATGAATCGGGGAGATGGTATAGCTGTGTAGTATGTAGCTATAACTAAATATCTGCTATTTATGTTAGGTCCTAATTTGAGTGTGTGAATTATTCTTTATCAGCATGTATATGTAGGTAACAGACACCAGGGACCTACTGTAAACCCATCTGGCTGAGATGTCTGAATGTGTAAAATGTAAAAGCAATAAAAATGTGAAAACTGAGAATAGCTGTAAAAATGGTTGAACATCTTCAACACTTACCTCTCTCCTCAGCACTCATCTGGGCCTCTAGGTCCTCGGGGGAGACATAGAACTCTGGCTCCTGATCCATGGGCGGCCGAGGTTTACATTTACCGCAGCAGCAGTTACAGCAGCAGCACAGGCAACAGCAGAAGTAGCAGCCTGTGGACAGGCAGCAGAAGACGAACAAGGCCTGCAGGAGGAGCAGAGAGGGAGTGCTGTTAACCCTGTCAAGAGTCATATGTAGTCGTTCACCGCATACATGTGAGCAAAGGATGTGTCCTGGTGCAATTATGTTTGTTCTTATTTATCCACATTCAAACTCAAAACTATGAAAGGACGGTCAGCGATGGCACCACTGAGAGCACGTGTGGTCAATCACATCCTTACCTTTGCCCACCAGCTGGACAGAACAAAGTAGGTGTTGACATTCTCCTCTCCGAACTGCTCGGCGACGTACAGCCCAAGTGAGCCGTATTTGTCGTAGATGTTCTTCTTGGTTGCGTCGGCCAGAATGGAGTGGGCATTGTTGATTTCCTTAAACTTTTCAGCTGCTTCTGGGTTGTCTGGGTTCTTATCTGGGTGAAACTTCAATGCCAGTTTCCTGTGTAACGACACCAAAAAAACAAACAAACAAAAAAAAACAACCGTTGTGAGAGTCAAGCAGCTAGAGTTCAAAACAATCTTCTGTTGGAGAAGGTCAAAAGACTAACCAATGAACGTGAGTACTAGAAAAATACATAATATGAATAACAGATCAACATGCATCTGTTTGATTCAAAATGTATTTGCGTTGAGCCAAACTGTGGCAGACGTGTATCTGACTCCCCCTAGTGGTTAAAACCAGCAGACATTCAACGAACACAAGTGCCTTGATGTGTTTGATCCTCTTAACTTACCTGTAACATTTCTTGATGTCCTCTGTTGTGGCATTTTTATCGACTCCCAGCACGACATACAGAGATTCTCCTGATGTGGAGAGAGCCCTCTGTCTCTGCTGCTCCATGGCCTGCCTCTCTCTCTCGCTCTCTCTCGCACACCCTCAGCCTCTCACCTGTCAAGGAAAGAAAAAGAGCTCAGAGGATCAAACTGAAATACTTATCTCTGTTCTAGTTATTTCTTTAATCGTCCTTTGGTCTCTCCCACCTGTCACGGCAGAACATGTTGATTTGAAAAACGGGGTCAACAAGCACTGGGAGAAAACAAACTGATTTATTCATGGCGGACTATAGCTCCTGTCTGAATGACAATGGCACAGTGGCCTAGCACTTCTTGCACTTTGGTTCACTGTGAACATACCATATTAGAAGTCCTGTCCCTTCCTTAACTTGGTGACGCTTTCTTCAGAGAGCGCTGTGAGCCCAGCAGGAACTGACTGACACAACAAAGATGTGTTCTGAGCCAGTGAGCTAGTGAGTGGGCGGAGGTTATTTTAGCAGATTGTGACTGGGTTACCTGAACATACAAGGTTAATCTTTAACACACAGGGTGGAGAAATGCTGAGTACCTACACACACACACACGTGTGTCTGTGTGCTATTCGTCCCTCTAAATCTCTATATGGCACCAGATGGTCACTATTGCCATGGCAACCCTACAATGTCTGACAACACATTAACGCCTCCCTCAATCCCACCGACGACAGTCCCTCAGATTAACCAGTCGCAATGCACATTCATCTTCCACCTGACTGGGATTAACCAATAAGAGCCATTCATCTGTCCTCTAGGGATTAGCTACATACAGTGAGAATGTCTATGTGTAGAGGACACGTGTGGCAAATAATAACATCCAAACATCACCGTGAGGAAACAAAGTCATAGACTGTGCCTACGTGAGCAGTGAGTGGAGACACTGATGAGATTTTGTCTTGTTGAATGAGCTCTAATTTGGCCAATCAGAGGACAGCACTGGGCCGGGATCATGCTGCTAACAAGGGTGGTAGCATATGGTCGGTGTTAGAGTGGGGGTGTGTGAAGTGAAATGAGAGTGTGTGTGTGTCCACCTGAGTCCCATATATGTTATTGCCATTATTACTGAAGTTGATTTCACTTCTGTTTCTGAATTGGGGTGGAAAACTTATTTGTTCCATTGTAGTTCATGCAAAAACTACCATCAACTATCAAGTTGATGGTAGTTTTTATTTTATTTCACATACAATTGAAGTTTTAGATAAAATACAAGTGTGCCCTAACACAATGAACAATTTAGCAAATATCATATATATATGATATGATATGTTGATTTAATTTTTTACTGCTTATATGTATACTACTACTTATATCACACACCACATAATGACTGTATTCATTTGTAGATGTGGTAAGACCGGTCGGCTGCACTGTCACACTGTGCCTCTGCATGCACAGTGATTTAACATCGTCTTGATCAATTGCACACATCACACATCAACATCTGAGGGTAGTGAGGTTCAGGAAACACACCGGTCACACACTGCAGCAACATATTCATGGGAAGACACTAGCACACATTTCAGATGGCCAAAGAAAGCAACAGATTCAAACCAAACACTTGCAAGCAAACAAATGTGCTACACAGAAACATTAAAACATTAAAAATTGTGACACTTCAAAACTCTTGGTCAGTGCTGAGAAATCCCAGAAGTGATGGAAGAAAGCGACTGAATGGAATGAAGCCGGTGTTTATCAAGGGAAGGTTCAAGCAACACTGGAGTTCTTTCCTTTTTACACCTAGGTACCTTGTAACTCTGTCCAATGCAAACATTTTCTTGGAGAGGACTGCTACACAATCATACTATTGTAGTTTCAACAAAAGACTCACAGACTGACAGTAACAGACAGCAAAGTTTACCCTTTGCCCTTTTGATTTTACCGCATTTCAGAGCGATTGTCTCTCTCCACTACTGCTGAGAGACACACCAAACACCATCACCAGGTGTCCTTGCACACACCTGCATGTCTGCCACCACTCCCAGCAGCCCTCCTTCACATCCATCTCTGGCGAGTCTGTGTTTCCTCCTAATAATAACAAAAGGTCAATCTGAGCAGCAGAAGTTTTTGCTTTACACGAGCATTTTCATGTTTAAAATACAAAACACAATCAGCGCTACTGTAATTTCAGTCCCTCTGTACTCGGAGTGAGGAAAAGCAGTTCAAGCTGTGCACACATACACAGCTCAGCTGTGTCCTGCTTTCAATACAATGAACATCTGTCAGCAAAGCAGAACACCACTGGCCAAACACCACAAACACTGTTCCCTCATCACAGCCAAACTAACACACCAGCCACAGGTACATGTTGTTGTGTTTTGAGATCGGCCTGTTTCCTCTGACTGCTATTTGTATGATTGTGATTCAGACTAAAATGAATGACAGTAAACCAGAGGCTCTGCAGGATAGGACATTCACAATGTTCCAGCAACTACCTCTGACTTTATCACCTCAGATGATGACAGTGAGGACAAAATTGGCATGGATCTATATTAAAGTGAATCAGTAATTGGAATAACTGGACAGTCTATATGAGACCTTTACAACCAGACTTTGTGGCGTACGACTGGATTGAACTGGACTTAAACATAGACCACTGGCATTGCTCTAATTTTGCTCTCTGCTGTATGGCATTCTATATATTCTGTACCTGCAATTTGTTGTTTTTTTGTCACCCCCTCCCAAAGTTTATAAAGAGAAATAAGGTGTTCTAAATTTAAAATGTAAAATGTGGACAAGTTATGGTGAAAACAATGTTTTCTGGTATGTGCCGCGAAAAATACAAAGAATTACAATAATAATACAATAAAAATAAATAATACAATAAAAAATCAAATAAAATGAAGTGAATTAGTGATGGAATACCGTAATACCAATTTCTTGCACATAATAAGGACACAGAAATAGAAGAACATGGGAGCTGTTTCAGTGATGCTTGTGTAATATAAAGAGGATCAACAATCTCTCTTGAGGTAACGTGACTTGAACAGACACGGGGGGTGATAGTGAGATACAGGTGAGGAAGAGGCCTCCAACCAGAACATGAAGAACTTGTTCAACTGGTGTAAGGACAATTTATCAGTTTATTAATTATGTCTGGTGTTTTTATAGTCTTCAGTGTTTAAATAATATAGCACAGTTCCAGAAATGATGTTAAAGTGTGTTTCATCACCCACAAAAACAGTGAAATTAACTAACGCACAAGGACAGAAGATGATAGCTGTAGTCTCACATCCTCATTCTACAAATCAAATGTGTCCTGTTGTCATACTTTTGCCCCACATGTTGCACTTTCCCTTCCAATGCATCAGACTCTTTCTTGGTCACAGTTTTTTCTATATTACACAGCTCCTCCTCCGTTTGCTGTTGCCACACTTCTCTTCCTTGACTTAATAACTTTTCCAGGCACATCCAGCTGTTTGAAAAATGCATTGAACTTTAAAGGTGATCTTCAGAGATCATGGATCCTCAGTATAACACATCATTCCCTAAGATAATGTCAAAGTTGATCTCAAATTATATTTGCTTTTATATTCAATATTCAATGAGAGGGTAAAACTAACACGAAAAATACAAAAAAATAAAAATATCTATGTGTATAATAGCATATACCTAACAGAGATAGCAGACTTATCACTAAAATCAAGCATATCGCACAGTGGCACTAGCTGTCGCAATAATGGAAATGTGACCTCATGGTACCTCTTTGTTAAATTTTATGCAGACAAAAGAAAAAGATGTCTGTGAAATGGGTGGGTGGGTGGGATGATGAAGTTGGGAGCAACAGAGCTGGGTCATAATGGCATGACTGGAATAAAAGCAAGTCAGTTTGTGGTGAGACAGAAGTGTGAAGTCTTAACCACATGTGACTTTTGATCACATGACTGTTACAGTCCAGAGGTTAATGTCAGTCTCATGACATGCTGCTAAGTAACCTTTCTCATTCAGGGAGGTGGGGTTTTAATTCAAGGAAGTGACCGGTTGAATCAATTGGTCGACATCATCAAAATGATTGATAATGCTGGCCTATATAAATTACCTCTATATGTATTGTAGTTCAGTATGTTTATTTCTTTATTTATTCCATGTTTATTTAACAACGCCAATACATACAACATTCTCCAACTGTTCTCTATAAATTGCAATTAGCAAATCTGGCAATACTTAAAAATGTGTTTTTGACATGAGAATTCTTGGTCTGAACAGCTGGTGGAAACACCTGCTGTGCATCAGTGATGGAGGTCCATACCCTGCAGAAAACCATGCTGTAGTGTTCCTCTGCTTTAAAAATAACACAGGTCCTGTTTCTTTTTCTGAAAACAACTGTTTCAAAGGCCTTTGCAAGCCTGCTGTAAAAATGCCTGCCTACCTGCTCAAAGAGAAGAAACGGATAAACTGTTTACGCCATCTTACGTGGCACAGACGCCCGAGCAAAAGAAGATCTTTGCTGTCTGCAGTGTCTGTTTTTCATCCAATGAAACTCATGTCCATATATCAGGTAGTTCTGTAGAGATCAGTTATGCCCATAATGTCAGATACAGAAGCCAGTGCAGTCAGACCTACGTGGGCACCGAATACCAGAGCTGGAATACCAGATGGATTGGGCTAATTTTAGGACTTCAAGCTTTTTGGCTGTAAAAAACTGCCACACTGCATTGAAACTTGTACCATATGAGTAGGATGTGGACAATAAATGAATTAGATAAAACTGATAGTAGTGTCTCACAGAATCAAGTAGCTTGCGTATAGAATCACGGAAAACAACTTTTTCCTGTTGTTAAGATACATTTTCGTCATGCAGTAATATTTAAAAAATGTACCTACTGACAAGCAACCTCTCTGTAGTCCCAAGAAGGGCTTACAACTAAATTTCACCTCAAGTTTATCACTGTGGTTATGAACTGATGATCCGTGTGCTGATCCACATATCAGAGTGACTGCTGTGTGGCAGCGCTGACCTAATAACACTCCGTCATCTCGCTTCAGCCTGATTTAATGTGAGTGACTTTTGAAACAAGTTGCTGATGCTGATGGTCTCGATGATGCTGATTGTGTGTGAATTACTCTGTATTGGCATGTACGTATATGTAGGTACCGTATACAAGGGAGCCATAGAAATAAATAATAACAAAAAAGTAAGTTCCGGTTCTAATAGATAGCAGGACAGAATTTAATCTCTGTGAGAAATTCACATTTCCATCAGCAGGACAGAAATAAGAATGGTGGAAATTTGGTGTAAAGTAAAGTAAACTAAGAGTAAGTGTAAGAAGAAGTATTAGAACAGAAACAAAACCAAAAACGTGAAGCTCCTAGCACTTGCGTCACCATGATACAATGGAAGGCTGGAGTTTCATCAAACAAGATCAACAAATCAACAAATGGTCGGATCAGTTCGAAACCACTCGATCCTCCATCGATCTTACAAACGAATACAAGAGATTCTTCAGTGTATTTCACTCTGAATAATATAAATAGACTATGTCCTTGACAGGTCCCCGATATTATCTCTACCAAATTTCTTTAACTTTAGCAATTAAATTATCCGATGTACAGAGGACAAGGAAGTTACACCTGTCTCTCGAATGTTTCCAGAGACACTGAGCGCAGCGATTAAAAAAAGACCCTAATTTAGGGACAGGCCATCCGGATTCATCCCGGGTGTCTTCTTACAGGTTGTACGCAAAAATGTGAAGATTCTGCCTTGTTTTCCACATTTCACATGGTTCGTGACTGGACACCGAACTAGAAAATACCGGCTTGGGAATGAAACCG